>PVJS01040867.1:0-18228 GCA_004027185.1 Glis glis
GAGAGAGAGAGAGAGAGAGAGAGAGAGACTGGGAGAGAGAGAGAGAAAGAGAGAGAGAGTGAGAGAGAGAGACAGACAGACAGACAGACAGACAGAGAGAGACAGAGAGAGAGCTGAGGCTGGCCGCAAACCCGGATCCTCCGGTCTCCGCCTCCCAAAGTACTGGGATTACAAGCCTGCGCCACCACGCCCCGCCCGTATTTATTTATTTGTACTGGGATTGAAGCCAGGGGCATTCTACCTCTTAGCTACATGTACAGGCCCTTTTCATTTTTTACTTATTTTGAAATGGTCTTGCTAAGTTGCTGAGGCTGGCCTCAAACCTGTGATCCTCCTGTCTCAGCCTCCCAAGTACTACAATTACAGGCACGCGCCACCATGCCTGGCTTGGTGAGGTTTTTAAACAGGAAATATGACATTTATTATTTTCAGGGCATCAATTACTTCCCATGGATGATATAATCAACATCCCATTAGATATGGAGCCAGGTTGGCAGATGGAGAACTATTCTAATATCCTTTTCCCCCACCATCCATTAAATCATGCACCAAAAGAAAAAGGAGTCTCAATTCATCTTTGTTTCAGATGAAGCCCATTAAAGATTCTGAGGTGGTCTCAGGAGTTAGAGCTCTGGGAAGAAAATATTTATTTTATAGAATAATAATTATCACTGCTGACTGAGCAGGAAGTCAACATCAGAGCACGTGTGGGCACAAAATGTAGCTTCATACACAACCAAATTCCAGGCAGTTGCCGCATCTAATTCAGTCAGAATTTCTAAAAAAAGAATGCTTCCTTTGGAACCGAAGTTCTTCCTACTTGGTTTCAGCTCAAAGGTGAGCATTTTTTTTTGAAGGTTAAATCTTTTCAGATGTTTTTGAGGTACACCAGGAGGAAAAGCAAAACCATTCTCTGGTATGCGTATTTCCATCTTCCCATTACCCAAATGGATTTGAACTTTACTAGTTTTCTTCAATTTTGAGAGTTTCATGATCTGCTAAAAAATTAGTTTGTGGGAAAAAAATTTTCTTGTTAAGTCAATTCTGAAAATAGCGACTTTTATACTCATTTAGAAAAGTAAACTTTTCAAAAAGTATCTGAAAGGTACACATAAGATAAGGCCTACATAGAGAAACTCATCAACTGGATAACTGGCAGGTGGAGTGAGTTAAAGTTCCTGAAAAAAAGCTTGAATCAAGTATAAAAAATAGTTAACCTTTAAGGCATCCATGGATTGGAAACAAAGAACAATTGGAACAAAGAAATAATGGAGACCTCCTTGGTTCAGTTTTGACTTTTGCTAGCTGTGTGTCCTTGGTTAAATTGCTTCCCCTTTCTGTGTCTCAGATTTCATTTGTAGGGGGCCATGGTAAAAGGATCTATTTTAAGCCAGGAATGGTGGCACATGCCTGTAATCCCAGTACTTGAGAGGCTGAGACAGGAGGATTGTAGGTTTGAAGCCAGCAATTTAGTGAGGCTCTCAGTAACTTAGTGAGACACTGTTTCCAAATAAAAAATAAAATAGGGCTGGAGGTATAGCTCAGAGGTAGAATGCCCCTGGGTTCAATCCCCAGCATCATACACACACACACACACACACACACACACACACACACACACGAGCATGCGCACATGCACACACACACATCTACTTCAAAAGGTTGTTATGAGGATTAAATCAGATAATGAACATAAAGACTTAGACAAATGACTGGCACGTTATACTCTATCAATATGTGTTTTCTATTAATAACATTTAAAACCACCTTAAGATAATACAGATACTGTTTAGTTAAGAAGCAAACATTGCCATTTTAGTGATCACTCCATTTTTTTTTTTTTTTGCGGTACCGGGGATTGAACGCAGGGGCGTTCTACCTCCGCGCCACGCCCCCGGCCCTATTTTTTCTATGCTTTATTTTTGAAACCGGGTCTCACGAAGTTGCGGAGGGCCTCGCTAGGGAGAGAGAGAGAGAGAGAGAGAGAGAGAGAGAGAGAGGAGAGAGGAGAGAGAGAGAGAGATAGATCACACGCGCATGCGCGCTGAGGCTGGCCGCGAACCCGGATCCTCCGGTCTCCACCTCCCAAAGTACTGGGATTACAAGCGTGCGCCACCACGCCCGGCTGATCACTCCATTTTTAATCTCACTTCAAACTCAGTAGATTTTCCCCCTTACTTCAGTGGTTTCTAGTAATGCATCAAGTTCTTTGCAGCTGGTAAAAGTTCTCCCCGTGCAGTTGCAGTTAGATGGAACCATTTGGAAACGGGACAGATTTCTGAGTCTGAGCTATTCAGTATGCATAGTAAAAATTCCATGCTGCTCACAGGACTGCACATTTGGAGATATTCTCCTGACACTTGATATGTCTCTGGAAAAACAAAAGATGACTCATGTAGAAACAGTAGACTGTCTTGGCTCCCAGCAGACCCAACTGGGCCTCTCCTCGCCTCATCACCCCACTGTTGGCCTTGTCTGAGAACAGTGAAATGTGGGTATCTCTGATGCCACCAACAATTTTACATGGCTTCATAAATTTCTTTCATATGATGCTAATACATTCCTGAGTTTTCAGTTTAAGAAACCATAGCTCCATGCTTCTTACTGGTGACTGTTTTACCAAGTGCCTTGAGACATGGCAGACACCTTGTTCAATGTCTTAATAAACGAAGGGCAGATTTAAACTACACATAGATGTTGATTTCCACGGTATATTTGTTCTAAAAATTATACTGTAAACTAATTTTTACAAAAAATTATTATTATTTTTTTTGCGGTACGGGTTACACCCCCGGCCCTATTTTTTATTCTTTATTTTGAAACAGGGTCTCACTAAGTTGCAGAGGGCCTCACTAAGTATCTGAGGCTGGCCACAAACCCAGATCCTCCGGTCTCAGTCTCCCTAGTACTGGGATTACAAGCGTGCGCCACCACACCCGGCTCATAAAAGATTATTTATAAAAATTATTTTTATAAAATTTTTACGTTGCTTTTTCATAGACTTGCAATTTCAGATACTTTCTTTTAGTAGAGACATTTAATATGGTTTTATTTATTTTTTGTATTAGAGATCAAACCCGGGGACAGTCTACCTCCCAGCCCTTTTTATTTTTTATTTTAAAGCAGGGTCTTGCTAAGTTGCTGAGGTTGGACTTCAACCTGCGATCTACCTGTCTCAGCCTCCCAAGTACCAGGATTAAAGGTGTGCACCACCATGCCCAGTTAATACTTAAGGCTTAAGTGTTTCTATCCTCTTCCTATTTTACACCCTGCCAAGGTCTGTTCCCTCTTTCAGTTCTCTGTTAACTAATTATATAGACATTCCTTTTGAATTAGAATAAACAACACTGCTTTCCAATTTACTTCTCGCTTTATTTATTTATTTATTTATTTATTTATTTATTTATTTATTTCAATGCCGGGGATCAAACCCAGGGCTTCGTACATGCTAAGCATGTACTCTGTCACTGAGCTACATCCCTACCCTCCTTGCAAATTTTAATTTCCATGTGACAGTTGTCTTAAAGTAGAAACATAATTGTAAACATGTTTCTTTTACCATCAAAAGGAAAACAGAAAATAAATTGCAAAGGTAGATAGTTTCCCAAATTTTAGAACCCTAGGCTTAGTGATTAGCTTCAATCCTAAGAAAATGAAAGAGGAAAGTTTTAGGTAAAATCTTTTAAGTGTAACAAGAAACCTTGTTACATGTATGACACAAAACCCAACGTATCTATTTTCCCTTAGCACAAATACTATGTGTTGGCTAGCTAGAAATGGTAGTAATTATGTGGCATACAATTGATGCCAAAAACAGAAAAATGAGTGAGCCAGAGTAGAAATTATGTAGTGGGGAAACAGCTTCCCAGACAAATGAATTTGGCTGATTTTAAGAAAGTAGGCTTTTTTTTTAACTTTCAGTTTTATAATTTGTATGGATAGATTAAAAAATACTCTGCATTTTTAAAAATGAAGTTTGAGAGTCAGTATCACATTTAATTCTATGAAACAGTATAATCATCTGCTTAACAGAGTAAATAGGTTCTACTTTTGGTACTCTTTATTTTTTTTTTAATTTTTTAATTTTTTAATTTTTATTTTTTACGGTACCGGGGATTGAACACAGGGGCGTTCCACCTCCGCGCTACGCCCCCGGCCCTATTTTTTATACTTTATTTTGAAACCGGGTCTCACGAAGTTGCGGAGGGCCTCACTAAGTAGAGAGAGAGAGAGAGAGAGAGAGAGAGAGGGAGAGAGAGAGAGAGAGAGAGAACTGAGGCTGGCCACGAACCCAGATCCTCCAGTCTCTGCCTCCCAAAGTACTGGGATTACAAGTGTGCGCCACCACGCCCGGCTACTTTTGGTACTCTTTAAATAAAAATCAATTTAAAGCTAACCTTCATAAGCCTTGTAACAAGGTGTGGGGCTGGTTGGGTCACTCTTCATGAATTATGACATTGATATTTTGTTGTTGATTTTAACTTCTTTTTAAAAATTTATTGGTGCATTGTAATCATATATCTTGATGGGTTTCAGGGTAGTAGAAGTATACATGCACACATCAGTCAATTAGCCCTCCCTCAATTCCCACCCCATTCCCTCCCCCTTCCCTCCTTCTCATGCTCAGCATAGTAGTTGACTTTGATAAATTTGTGTATGTACATCTTGTGCATTAGGGTGTTTCCCTCTTCCCCCCTCCCATCTCCCTCAGTCAGGTCGCCTTCTTTACTCACCTAAGGTTTTCTCCATCTTTGTCTGGACTCCCTCCTATGCCCTATTTCCCCTAGCTTCTGCATATTAGGGAGAGCATCCAACTTTTCATTTTTTTGTGACTGACTAATCCTACTTAGAATAATGTTCTCTAATTCCATCCATTTCCCTGCAAAAGACGTGATTTTGTTCTTCTTTATGGCTGTGTAAAATTCCATTGTGTATATATCCCATAGTTTTGTAATCCATTCATCTGTTGATGGACACCTTGGCTGTTTCCATAGTTTGGCAATTGTGAATTGTGCAGCTATAAACAGATATGCATGCATTAGTCTGGTAGTTTGGTTTCCATTCTTTTGGGTAGATGCCTAGCAGTGGTATTGCTGAGTTATACGGCAGGTTTATTCCCATTCTTCTGAGGATCCTCCACACTGTTTTCCACAGTGGTTGCCCTAAGTTGCAGTCCCACCAACAGTGTATTAGAGTTCCTATTTCTCCACATCCTCGCCAGCATTTGTTATTGTGTTTTTAATGATTGCCATTCTGAATCGGGTTAGGTGAAATTTCAGGATAGTTTTGATTTGCATCTCTCTGATTGCTAATGATGTTGAACATTTTTTCATACATTTTTTGGCCATTTGTATTTCTTCTTCTGTGAAGTGTCTATTTAATTCCCTTGCCCATTTTTTGATTGGGTTGTTTGTTGTTATAGTGGTGAGTTTCTTGAGTTCTCTGTATATTCTAGATATTAGTCCTCTATCAAAGGAGTAGCTGGCAAAAATCTTCTCCCATTCTGTCAACTCTCTGTTGAGGATCTTGATAGTTTCCTTTGCTGCGCGGAAGCTCTTCAGTGTAATGCAATCCCACGTATTGATCCTCTTTTTAACATCTTGTGCCTTTGGGGTCTTGTTGAGAAAGTTTTTGCCTGTGCCTATGTATTGAAGAGTTGGCCCTATGCCCTCTTCAAGTAGCTGCAAGGTCTCTGGTCTAATTTCCAGGTCTTTGATCCATCTTGAATTGACTGTTGTGTAGGGTGAGAAAGTGGGGTTTATTTCCATTTTTCTGCATGTGGTGAACCAGTTTTGCCAACACCATTTGTTGAAGAGGCTATCTTTTCTCCAGTGTATGATTTTGGCTCCTTTGTCAAAAATCAACTGGTTGTAAGTGTGCGGATTTGTTTATGAGTCTTCTATTCTGCTCCATTGCTCTATGTGTCTGCTTTTGTGTCAATACCATGCTGTTTCTATTACTATGGCTCTGTAGTATAGTTTGAAGTCAGGTATTGTGATGCCTCCTGCATGGTTCTTGTTGCTGAGAACTACTTTGGCTCTTCTGGGTTTTTTGTTATTCCAAATGAATTTAAGGACTGATTTTTCTATGTCTTTGAAGAATGACCTCGGTAATTGAATGGGTATTGCATTGAATCTGTAGATCACTTTTGGAAGAATGGCCATTTTAATGATATATATTCTGCCTATCCAAGATTATGGGAGATCCTTCCATCTTCTTCTTTTTTTTTTTTTTTTGGCGGTACCGGGGATTGAACGCAGGGGCGTTCTACTTCCGCGCTATACCCCCGGCCCTATTTTTTTATGCTTTATTTTTGAAACTGGGTCTCACAAAGTTGCGGAGGGCCTCGCTAGGGAGAGAGAGAGAGAGAGAGAGAGAGAGAGAGAGAGAGAGAGATTGCACGCACACGTATGCGCACTGAGGTTGGCTGCGAACCCGGATCCTCCGGTCTCCGCCTCCCAAAGTACTGGGATTACAAGCGTGCACCACCACGCCCGGCAGATCCTTCCATCTTCTAAGATCTTCAATTTCTTTTTTCAATGTTTTATAATTTTCCTTGTAGAGGTCTTTTACCTCCTTGGTTAGGTTTATTCCTAAGTATTTTATAGTTTTGAGGGATATCGTGAGTGGAAATGTTTTCTGGATTTCTTTTTCAATGGATTTATGTTTGGCATATAGATAAGCTTCTGAGTTTTTAAGATTGATTTTGTATCCAGACACTTTGCAAAATTTGTTGATCAGTTCTATAAGCCTTTTTATTGAGTGTATTGGGTCTTCTAAGTATAATATCATGTCATCTGCAAATAGAGATAGTTTGATTTCTTCTTTGCCTATTTGCACTCCTTTGATTTCCTTCTCTTGCCTTATTGCTCCGGCTAGAGTCTCTAGTACTATATTGAAAAGGAGTGGTGACAGCAGACATCCTTGTCTTGTTCCTGTTTTTAGGGGGAACTCTCGTAGTTTTTCTCCATTCAAAATGATGTTGGCTGTGGGCCTATTGTATATTGCCTTTATGATGTTGAGGTATGTTCCTTCTATTTCAATTCTCTGCGGTGTTTTTATCATGAATGGGTGTTGGATTTTGTCAAACGCTTTTTCAGCATCTATTGAAATGATCATGTGATTTTTGTCTTTAGTTCTGTTTATGTAGTGGATTTACATGGATTGTTTTTTGTATGTTGAACCAGCCTTGCAACCTGGGATGAACCTGACTTGGTCATGGTGTATGATGTTCTTTTTTTTTTTTTTTGCCATACCGGGGATTGAACCCAGGGGCGTTCTACCTCCGTGCTACACCCCCGGCCCTATTTTTTATACTTTATTTTGAAACTGGGTCTCACGAAGTTGCGGAGGGCCTCACTAAGTAGCTGAGGCTGGCCGCGAACCCGGATCCTCCGGTCTCTGCCTCACAGGTACTAGGATTACAAGCGTGCGCCACCATGCCCGGCCCTGTATGATTTTCTTGATGTGGTTCTGAATGCGTGTTGCTAGTATTTTGTTTGGAAGTTTTGCATCTAAGTTCATCAACAATATGGGCCTGTAGTTTTCTTTTCTTGAGCTGTCTTTATTTGGTTTTGATATTAATGTGATGTTGGCTTCATAGACTATTTGGGAGAGTCCTGTTTCTTTCTATTTCATGGAATAGATTGAAGAGAATTGGGATTAGTTCGTTTCTATTATTAGTTATTATTAGTTCTATTTCACGGAATAGATTGAAGAGAATTGGGATTAGTTCATCTATAAAGGTTTTATAAAATTCACCATCTGGTCCTGGGCTCTTCTTTGATGGTAGGCTCTTTATTACTGCTTCAATCTCTTTGATTGGTATGGTCGATTTAAATTTTCTATGTTTTCTTGATTTAACTTACGAAGGTTATAAGTGTCTAGAAATCTGCCAATTTCTTCTAGGTTTTCCATTTTGTTGGAGTATAGTTTTGCAAAGTAGTTTTTGATAATCCTCTGGTTTTCCGTGCTGTCAGTGGTAATATCACCTTTTTCATCTCCATTTTTAGTAATTTGGTTTGATTCTTTCTTTTGGTTAGGTTGGCTAGTGGTTTATCTTATTTACTTTTTCAAGGAACCAGCTTTTGGTTTTGTTGATTTTTTGTATTTTTTATTGTCTCCTTCATTGATTTCTGCTCTGATTTTAATAATTTCCTGTCTTTTACTGGCTTTGGGGTTAGACTGTTCCTGTTTTTCAAGGGATTTGAGGTGTGTCATTAGGTTATTTATTTGGTGATTTTTCTGTTCTTCTTATGTGAGCACTCAGTGCTAATACTCTTAATACTGCCTTCAGAGTGTCCCAGAGATTTTGATATGCTGTTTCTCTGTTTTCATTTGTTTGTAGGAATTTCTTAATTTCTACCCTTATTTCTTCTGTGACCCATTCCTCATTCAGCAGTGTGGTATTCAGTCTCCACGTGTTTATGAGGTTTCTCTGGGTCTTCTTATAGTTGATTTCTAGTTTCATTCCATTGTGGTCTGAAAAGATGCAGGGGATTATATCATGTTTTTTTTTTAATTTGCTAGTACTCATTTTGTGGCCTAGGATACAGTCTGTTTTAGAGAAGATACCATGAGCAGCTGAAAAAGATGTGAATTCAGCTGTAGTTGGATGGAATATTCTGTATGTGCCTATTAGGTCCATTTGGTTTATGGTGTTCCTTAGGTCTGAGGTATCTTTACTGACCTTTTGTCTTGAAGATCAATCTAGTGGTGTGAGAGAGGTGTTGAAGTCTCCTAATATTATTGTATTGGGATCTATGTGTGACTTAATGTCACGAAGAGTTTCTTTTATGAAAGTGGTTACATCTATGTTTGGGGCAAAAATGTTGACTATCATTATATCCTCTTGCTGGCTTGTTCCTTTTATGAGTAAGAAATGACTTTCTTTGTCTCTTCTGATAAGTTTAGGTTTGAAGTCTAATTTGTCTGATATCGTAGTTGCTACTCGTGCTTGTTTTTGAGTTCCGTTAGCATGAATTACCTTTCTCCATCCCTTCACCTTTAGTTTGTATCTTTACTTGTAAGGTTTGTTTCTTGTAGGCAGCATATAGATGGATTATGATTTTTAATCCATTTTGCTACCTTATGTCTTTTGTTTGAGGAGTTGAGGCCATTTATATTCAGTGTGATTATTGAGAAATGAGTTTTAATTCCTAACATTTTGAGTTTTAATTTCTGTTTGAGGTAGTGTTTGTTCTTCTATGCCTATGTTAGAAACAGATTTTAGGAGAGTATTAGATATTTACTCACAAACTCAAAACTAACTCAGCAAGGTACTTTACTTCTGCACAGAAGGGTGCACAGACACCATAAAACCGGGGCAAGCACACTGCATGGGCAGTCCACGCTCCCTTTTATCCTCCTGACGTGTAGCCCACTGCATCATCCCCCATTGGCTGGGGTGAAACCTCACAATCTAATCCGATTGGCTAATTTCCCACTGGCCAATTTTTTTTCTTTAGAACAAGGTGAAATGTTCCTCTACTTCCGATAGCGGAACATACAGACACATGTACCAGAAAGTTACAAAATGGATTCCCAAGCTACTATTACAAAATGGATACCAGGTCAGTTTTTATATGACCTTATAACTTCCATAGAAAAGATCACTTTTCTTTCTTACAATTTTCCCTCTTTTATTATACATTTCTATTCTTTTCTTCAAACTCCATTAGCATAAGCTCACTCTTATGATCTAAGTTGACAAGTAGAAAAAGACTATCAATATATGGGGTAGAGCCTGTTTCTATAAGTCTTTGGACTAATCCCTGTGTGTAGGGAATTATACAACATCCTACCAAAATCATTACTCTGATAACACTGATAAGGGAGGTCAGGACAGATGTTATTATTCCCTTCCATTTACCAAACCATTGTTTTATTGTATTAGTGAAGGGATCATCTATTCCCGAAATTTTAGCGAGCTCATTTGCTAGGGTTGTTAATCCTTGTAGAGCTAATCTATTTTTCCATGTTCTTTGGCTAGTAACATCTAATTATTTAGCTATTTCCTTTATAGTATTTTAATATAGTTGACAAGTCTCTATTGATGATAATATAAACAGTTCATCTATTCTACGTTTTAAAAACAAACAACATAGCATATTGATTACTATTGCCCTGCCCATCAGTACCAACTATTTGCCTACTATAAAGGTTATCCACCACTATGTCTTTTGTTTTTACACATTTGGCAGAGCCATCTATAAATCAAGCATCCTGTTTCTCCTTTAGGTGCCTGGTGGTCCTGGACCTGCAAAACCTCAAGAAGGACAAATTTAGTTATATAGCATTTTATAAAGACCCAGAAGTTTTGGACATCAGTGCTATATTATTGTTATTATTGTTATTATTGTTATTATTATTATTATTATTTTTTTTGTGTGTGAGCCTAAGAACAGAAGCACCATTGTAAATTATAACGTAGAATATAAGGGGGAACCAAAATCAGAAGATAGCTAGTTAAATAAAGTGGGTGGTCTTTTAAATGACTCCATGAGCCATTTAAACTCTTCTTTTACCCCAGAATAGCATACTTATTTTTGGTTATACTTTCCCTCTGCGTGTTCAAGAGCAAGTAGTTAGCCCAATGTTGGGCAAACATAAGTTTGTATAACGTTTTTGTTGTTAAGGTCAGTTAAGGCTCCTCATTGTTACTCTGAGGGACTTGGTGAGGCTTTACCTCTACCATCTGTTGTGCCATCTGTCAGGATGGGTCTCAGTCTCGCTGACCATTTGACTTTCTTTGAAGCACAGAGGACATTTTCTCTCTGGTGACCCTCCTTTTTGCAGAGTATGTGCTTGAGGCTCCCAGCCTCTGGGGCCTTCATGATCTCCCTGTTTTGGGAAGTCAGATGACTCACCGGAGTTGGAGGGGCCTTGAGCGAAGTCCCATTATCCCTGGTTCCTATTTGACCTTGCAGGGCTAGGCCAAAATATTGGCTATCTTTTTATCCCTCTTACTTTCCGATTGTTCTCCAAGACTCAGAGATTGAGCACCCAGGTCAGTTTCACCAAATCTTTTTAATGAGTAGGGGTCAATATTATAGCCTATTTTCCAGGTAATAGCTATCAAGACATTGTTTCGATTATTCTGTTAAAAAATACAAAACAAAACTGTTAGGGACAAAACAAATCCAGTTTGTGTAATAGTTTGATAATATGATGACATAAACAAATCCCCATATACATGCAGCCGCTGGTCCCTAGAGATAGCGAGCCAGGCAATTCTCATTTCTGAATACATATACACCCTCTCAGTTGGCACAGACAGGAGAAGATAGGACCGGGAGAAGACAGTCCAGCCCTAGGTCTGCAGGGCAGAGGAACAGCCCTTGATCCCTGAAGACAGGGGAGGAAGTACCACTTTTTAGCACCAGGACAAGAGATGAACTGCAGATTTACACAGCCCAGGCCACCAGACCATGGGGAAAGCCACCCCCCCCCATGCTGCACATGGAGAAAGTCGCCCAGGTGCTGGTGTCGTTCAGGGAGTGACATCAGCAAGGTGCATCACCATCGTCACTGCCACCACTGAGGGCAAGGGAACTGCCACTTTTATGGTAGACACCACTTCCTCCAAAAGCCCTGGCAGTGCAGCAGAGAGGATAATCTTATCTCAAGCTTATTAAATCTTTCTCAACTCTCCTCCAGCTAAGACACTGGAGAGGATGCTGTTCTCTGCACCTTTAGCTTAGATCCAGGCTGTTCAGCCTACTTATCCTGTAACTGTAAAGACACTTGTTAAAAAAAAAAGGACACTAGAATTTCTTTGTATTTAGCCTAACAACTTTAACCATAACATTGCACCATACTCAGAATACTTCATATATCTACTATCAGCCATAATTAATTTTTAGTTTTTAACTTTTACCCCTACAGTCATAAGTGACTCATTTAGCTGGAATCCTCAAAGAGATCCCACGGGAGCCTACACAACACTGGCATTTTACAAAGGGAAAACAGATGCAAACAGACACACACATAGAGAGAGTCAAGCCAAAGGGTCCACAAAGAGACTAATAGGAATCTCCAGATAGCAGATAGATAGCGGGACAAGAACCCACGTTCACCAATGGGGACAAGCCCCCCCAAAGAGATTCTCTAGTTCCCTCTTGACTACAAAAGTTATAAGATTTCCCAAAAAGGGAACCAATTGAATGCCCCTCCCCACCAAAAAGGGCCCAATGTGAGGAATCAAAGGACTTTGGAGTGCACTTCAAGGGGCCAAGGTTGTCACGATTTACTGCATCTAGTTTCCTTCCTCCCAAATCAATCCAAATTTTTTTCTTTAGAACAAGGTGAAATAGTAAACCTATACTTCAGATAGCAGAGCATACAGACACGTGTACCAGAAAGTTACAAAATGGATTCCTAAGGTACTGTTACAAAATGAATACCTGTCAGTTTTTATATGACCTTATAACTTTGATAGAAAAGATCATTTTTCTTTCTTATACCTAGTTGTTTGTTTGATGGAAATCATTGTTTCTCTGGTTCTGGCATTTCCTTATTATTTCTTCTTTGTAATTAATCTCTTTGAGTATTTTCTCTAGTGCTGGTTTGGAAGACATAAAGTCTTTCAGTTTCTGTTTGTTGTGGAAGGTTTTTATTTCCTTGTCAAATTTGGTAGGTAGATAAATTTGCTGGGTAGATAAATCTTGGCTGGAAGTTGTTTTCTTTCAGAGTTTGGAATATGTTGCTCCAGGCCCTCCTGGCTTTCATGACTTGGTTTGGAAGGTCAGCAGTGATTCTTATTGGTTTGCCTCTGAATGTTACTTGGTCTTTTACTCTCGTTGCTTTAAGATTCTCTCCTTGGCTTCTACATTAGTCAATTTGATTATTATGTGGCGTGGTGAACCTCTTCTCTGATCTTGTCTATTAGGGGTTCTATATGTTTCCTGTACCTGTGTGTCGACCTTTTTTTTTTCTATTTTTGGGAAACTTTCTAATATTACTTCTCTGAAAAGATTTTGATTCCTTTGGTTTCAGCTTCTATTCCCTCTTCTATGCCAATTATTCTTAGGTTTGCTCTTTTATGATTGGCTGAGATCTCTTCAACGTCCAATTCATGCTGTCAATTTTTTTTTCTAAATTATATACTATGCATTCATGTTTGGAGAGGTCATCTTCTAAGAGTGAGTTTCTGTTTTCCATGTGGTCTAGTCTGTTGTTGATAGTTTGTATTGATGCCTTCATTTCAATTATTGTATCCTTCACTTCCTTCAGAGCGTTTTTTTGATTCCTGTTCAGGGTGTAAGAGTCTTTGTTTATTTGATTCTTCATTTATTTCAGGCTTTCTCTGAATTGTTTTTGGAAATCCTGTATCATTTCTACTATTAAAGTTCTGAATTGTCCTGGCAATCTTTGCACTTCTGTGTTGGTGGGTTCCATTGTTGTGGAGTTGTGGGAGTTCATTGTTTTTTTGTTATTCTTCCTTCTCATGATTTCAGGTTTCTTAAGTTTATATCTTTGTTGGTTTGGGTAGCTCTCTCTAACTCTGTAGGTTTCCTATGTCCAATATTTCTCCCTTTATAGTATCTTATTCTGGAGGTAGATATTTGCTACTAGGTGAGCCTTAAAGGTGAATAGCCTTTACCAAATGGTTATTCTCAGCTCTTTGTTCTGTGTTTATTAACCTTTAAAACCAACTTTGAAATCTATGTTCGGTATCCCCCCACTGTTTTTCTGCCTGTATATTGTCAGTACTGGGTTGCAGTTACTCTAGGGTTCCTTCTGCCCACTGCACTGGTGAAGTTGATGGGTTCCATATGTTAAGGTCCAGGGACTGTAGTCTCCATAATAGGGAGTAGACTCAGAGGTGTGAACTTGTGCCCCCTGCAGGCACCCAGTGCCTCTGGTGCCCCTCCTGCTGCAAGCGTGGGTCTCCTCATTCTCCCATGGGCCTGTCCCTATGTCTCTCTCTGTCTACACATATGGCGGGTGTCGCCAGTGTTGGACCCAGGGCCTGTGTCTCTCTTTGCCTACAGAAGCAGTGGATGTCACTTTGATCCAACTCTGTGGAAACATGGAACCCTGCATTTTCCACAGAGAAGGCTGGGTTTATCTGATTTTTCCTCAGGTACCATGACTGTGTGTCCTGTGGCAATCCCCGGAAACCCTGCAAGGGTGCTACGACCTGTGGGCTGTAGGTCTGTCCCGCCTGAATGTCGCTGGGGACTGTCTGCTTATCAGTGCTTCTGTTATGTCTTACAGCAGACCCCCCTCCCACCTCCACAGGGGTGATCTTCAAAGTCTCAGACCCATGGAGTCTATTGCCATGCGAGTCCCTGTGGCCGTGCTGGGTGGTTTCCCTCTGAGGCGGCTTGCTGACTTACAGTCTCATTGAACGCTGTTATTATTCTCTGGGGGAGGGGTTGGGCCCAGCCGCTGCCGCAGGTTCTGTTCAGGCCTCCGGGCACTCGGGTTTCTGTCGAGCATGGAGCGAGCCGCCGCTCGCTTTCGCCATTGAATATCTGCAGTTGCTGGACCCACAACAAGTTGCTGACCTCTCCACTGGCAGCCTGTGGATGCCACAATGCTGGCAGCTGCTGGCATGGCATGGCCAAGATGGCACCGCCGCTGCTACCACCACCATTTATATTTCTATCCACTGTGGAGCGAGCCACCGCTCGCTTTTGCTGGCAATGCTCTGCAGTTGCCAGACTTACAACAGATCGCTGGCTTCCCTGTTGGCAGTCTGTGGAAGCCAAAATGCTGGTAGCCACTGGCGCAGCCTGGCCAAGATGGTGCCACTGCTGCTGCTGCCACCACCGTCTGGGTCTCTGTAGAGCGAGGAGCAAGCCACTTCTAGCCATTGTTGCTGATGCCCTACAGTTGCTGGATTTACAACAGGTCCCTGGCTTCCCTGCCAGCAGTCTGTGGAAGCGACAATGCCGGCAGCCTCTGATGTGGCCCAGCCTAGATGGTGCTGCAGCCATTGCCACAGCTGCCGTTCCTTAGGTTTTTTAACTTCTTAAGAAGGAGAATAACTTAATTTTCTTTGACTGAAGGAAGATGCCTAATAATCAGAATCTTGAAAAAAATGCCTGCTATTCTGGGATTCAATTTGTGGGCACTGTGAGGTCTGACTGTAAGGCCTGGCCGGAGGAGGTTGAGAATAAAAGAATTCCAGCAGTGGCGGGAAAAACCTCCTAACCATCCTCCTGCCCCCAGCCCCATAAATTCACCTATGCTGGCTCCTGTTAGGTTCACCAATAGGAAGTATACATGACTGCTCAGTCTCCCTCCCTCTTGATGCCCCCGTAAAAGCCCCTAGCCTGTAAGAGAGTGGGCTTTTGACTCTCGTGGGCTCTACCCCCGGTCAGTTGCCTCATTCTAGGTTTTGAATAAAGAATCTGGTCCTGCTGTCGAGCTGTCTCCTTGGGTATATTCCAACACAATTTATATGTATATGTTTAAAATTTTAATTAAAATATAATTCATAATTTAAAATAGAAAATACAGATAAGCAAAAATGCCTTTTACAAATCTATAATCTTATCCACTTAGGGATAATCACTGTTGATTTCAACATATATATCTCTAGTCTCCTGGTCTCCCATATTTTTACAGTCAAGAGTTTAAAAAATATCACATATTTGTAATACTATATTTTTCTGAAAGCTTCTTTCTTTTTTCTTTTTTTGTGGTACTGGGGATTGAACCCAGGGGCATTCTACCCCCAAGCTATACCCCCAGCCTATTTTTTATTCTTTAATTTGAAACAGGGTCTCTCTAAGTTGCAGAGGGCCTCACTAAGTAGCTGAGGCTGGCTGTGAACTCGGATCCTTCTGTCTCAGCCTCCCAAGTACTGGGATTTCAAGCATTCACCACCATGCCTGGCTCGAAAGCTGCTTTCTTAATTTAACAGTGTAGAGTATAAACATTTGTTTATGAAAGCTATACTTTCCTATATTTGCATAGGATCCATCAAGTCCTGGAGAGAATCGGTGGGCTTTGGAGGCATCCATTTGCTACACATTCACATAGCTATTAGCATCGATATGTTTTCAGTAAAGAATTTAATAAAGGGAATCGACTAAACATTATTGGAGTTAAAAGCCAACAAAAGGGAACATTAAAGTAATGCAGATAAATACTTGCAGGGAGCAACTATGACAACTGTGACTGGGGAAACAGAGGAAAGATGTAGATTATTAAAATTCACGCTTAGAAGGCCCTGTTGACTGGGAATGAGACTTCCACAGAGGAGGGCGTGCCGTCTGCGGCTGGTACCTCTGAGGCATGCAACGAGGCTGCTTCCAGCAGGGGTTACTGGGTTGAGAGGACACTGCTGGAGCTGCAATGGCAGGAAGGAAGTCCCCTCTTCCTTCTCTGGACTCCTAGTCTCCTTCTATTGCTGTATGAATAGAGCCTCACAGAAACCGATGGCCTATGCAGAGCCCCAGTCCCAGCATCATGGAGTAGTACACAGAAGGTGGTTTGTAGCTGAGAAGCCGCAGCTAACCCCAATACAGAGCTCTTGGATATAAATGTGATTCCCATTTTGTAGTCATAGGATGCTAAGGGAGACCTGGACATTTTTGTTTCTCTGATTATGACATATTAATTCAAAACTATAAACAAAGAAACTTATGAACAAAACTTCATTGAAGTAAGCATAAGTTCATGGTATCTAATTGAATTCTTCATTAATTTATACTTAATAAGTAATGCCAATTGATTTGTCAGTGGACAAACAGCAGTTGTTTCCAAAGTTATAAAACATTTTGATAGGAGAACTTTTATTTTATTTTACTGGGGACAGAACCCATGGGCATTCTACCTCCAAACTGTATCCCCCAGACTTTTTTATTTTATTTGTTTTGTTTTGAAACAGGATCTCACTAAGTTGCTAAGAGTCTCACTTCTTTTTTTTTTGCGGTACCGGGGATTGAACCCGGGGGCGTTTTACCTCCGAGCTACACCCCCAGCCCTATTTTTTTATACTTTACTTTGAAACTGGGTCTCATGAAGTTGCGAGGGCCTCACTAAGTAGCTGAGGCTGGCCGCGAACCTGGATTCTCCGGTCTCCGCCTCCCAAGTACTGGGATTACAAGCGTGCGCATCATGCCCGGCCTGAGTCTCACTTCTTGTTGAGTCTGTTCTTGAACCTGCAATCCTACTGTCTCAGCCTCTCAAGTACTGGGATTACAGGCATGCACCACCACGCCTGTCTCCTTTCCACTGTGCCTGGCTCTGATAGTAAAACTTAAAATGGTAGAAATCCAGATGCCACTTCAATATTTCTAAGTACATTCGGGAAAGGTTGCATTATTTGGCTTGAGAATTTGAACACTTAATCCAACTTTACATTCTACTAGACATATTTAGCAGGTTGATGTAGATGGCTATAAGGTGTGAATATACTCTATATAACTACATCTATTTCTTTTTTTCTACTTGTGTTATTTCTTCTTTGAAGTGGTTCTCCTTTTAAAGATTATGGAAATCATGATTTCGAAACCATGTCTACATCAAAACAGCCAGTCACTTGAGAGAAAAAGAAGAGAAGAAAGAAGCAAATAATAAATAAATAATAAATATTGATTATTTTGTGCTTGTGCAGAATTCCTGGTTATTTTTCTTTTTAATTTTTTATTGTTTTGTTGGCAAGTAGAATATTAATTCATTCACTTTATTGCCTTCAGTGTATCAACAATGCTGGGGATATAAGATCAAGGTAAAAGAGATAGATAAACCTGTTCTTAAGGGATGCAAGATCTAGTAAATGAAGACAGGCATGTATACAAGACCTGAGGGGTACCAGGATGGAGTCTGTAGACATACCATGACGCCAGAGCAGTGGTCAGATCTGCCTTTGGGTTGGGAATGGTTAAGAAAGTTTCCATGGAAGAAGTGACTCTTGAGTTTTTCTTTTAAATTTTTTTTTCTTTTTGGTTGTACTTGGGGATTGAAACTAGGGACATTCTACATCTGAGCTACTCCCCCAGCTCTATTTTTTATTTTTTATTTTGAAATAGGGTCTAACTAAACTTTGGAGGGCCCAAGTAGCTGAGGCTGGCCACGAACCCGGATCCTCCTGTCTCAGCCTCCCAAGTACTGGGAGGCTCCCAATGCACCACCATGCCTGGCTGACTCTTGAGTTTTAAAAATGAGAAATCATCTGTCAGCAGACAGTGTACTTATATAAATAGCCTCCAGTGATGTGATTCTTTTCTCTATCCTTGCCCCTGCTTTTTTTTTTTTTTTTTTTTTTTT
>PVJS01040868.1:0-18224 GCA_004027185.1 Glis glis
GGAGAGAGAGAGAGAGAGAGAGAGAGAGAGAGAGAGAGAGAGAGACAGGGAGGGAGGGAGGGAGGGGGAGAGAGAGAGAGAGAGCTGAGGCTGGCCGCGAAGCCGGATCCTCTGGTCTCTGCCTCCCAAAGTACTGGGATTACAAGCGTGTGCCACCACGCCTGGCCCCCGGCCTTTTCTGTCTCTCTCTCTCTCTCTGCTTGTCAGCTTCCATGAGCTGAGCAGCTCCCCTTTACCAGACCCTCCCACCATGATGTTCTACCTCACCTCAGACCCAGAGCAATGGAGCCAGCCAACCGTGGACTGAACCTCTGAAACCATGAGCCAAAACGAATCTTTCCTCCTCTAAGCTGTTCTTGTCAGGTACTTTGGTCACAGTAATAGAAAGCTGACCAACACTATCATAGATGGAGAAAGTGAGACCCAGAGGGATTAAGTAACTTGCACTAAATCACAGAGCTAGGAGGTATTAGATCTGAGCTTTAAACTCAGACACTCTGGCTTCAAAGTCTGCCTTGTTGGGTCCTCTACCAGACTGCCTCTCAAATAGTTGCCCCCCTTGTAACTGGCCTTGGTCCTTCCAAGCAAGATTTAAGCTCCTCCCCTCTCTTGCAAATCCCTATCATTCAGTCTCTGCTCATCACTTTCTGCTGTGAATATTTGTTATAAATTTATTTGTTGAATATGCATTGCCTGTCTGCATTTTCAGGTTCTTGAATAAACTCTGGGGATACAAAATTGTATAATTTCCTCCCTTCAAGCAGCTCCTAGTCTGGGTTTGCAGAGATTGAAGCAGTAAATGTCTAGGAGATGAGTAACTGTGAGATAGATGATGATGAGCTACCTTCCAGATGCTGTAGCTGTGTGCATTGTAGGGAGGCAGGAGAACAATGTTCATGGAAACACAAGGAAAGAGAGCCTAGTTCTGCCCACGTAGGCTGGGAGTACTGGTCTCGAAAACCTACTTGAGCTGGGCCTCGTGCGTGGGCATGGTTTTATATGGAAGGTCCAGGAGTATGAGGCCAGCCAAAGGAAACAAGATGGGTAAGACTCTGGACCCCAGAGGACAGAAACCCCAGGGAATACCTAGGTGATACGATGGCTTGATGGCATGGGCAGCACGAGATGGTGCAAGGACAAAAATCCCAGAACGGTGGCATGAAGGTCAGCCTGCTAGTTCTCTCAGTGCGATGCTAAGGCATTTTCCAGCATCCTGAAGGCACTGGGGAGCCATTGTAGGTTGTTTATGCAAGCCATGATCACCACAGCTATGGCTTTCAAAGCTCAGTCTGTTGGATGAGATTTCTTCCCTCCTTGGGAAGATGACTGCAATGATAATAAAAGCCAGAAGGGACATATTTGTTTACTAGCCTAGAATTCCATCGGACTCGACCTTTTACTCTCTTCCTGAGGCCGTTGTGCCTACATGGGTTTGTACCATCTCAGGGGGAGGAAAAGGAAGGGTTGCAGGGAATTTTACCCTAAGAATAAAGGCAAGGCATTGTCGCAAATGACATGAGACCTAGTGTGTGCCTTGCCCTCTAAATACGTCAACCTGAGATCAATACCACAGTGCGGGTGCCATGGCCGGAAGCAGTAGAGATGGGTGGGGACTGCGGAGAGCGCAGGCTGCCTCTGAAGGATGCCCCAGTTTCTCTGCTCATTACACTGGTCCGCACAGAACCACAGTCCTGGCGTGGACAGGTATCGTGGTTTATCAAGAAGAGTTAAGATGATAGATATTTAATGTTGAGTCTTCAGTGTCGGCAAATGTTTCCTAAATCGTCATAAGCAGAGTGTTTCAAATGTTGCCTGCATATGGGTCATTTAGACATCCTCGACTCCAGCTGTGGTTTTCGACTTAGACTAAACAGGCTTAGCTCAATGTGTCTGAGACACAGGCAAAACTAAGCCTGAAGGTGCCTGCTTGTGAGCCAACTCTAATCTATGAGCAAGCATTGAGCACCTACTTCATACCACGCCCTGCACAAGATTCTAGGGGGGGGTATCAAAGTGCCTAGGTGGAGTACGGGGGTCTCTCAGGTGATTGCACACTTAGAGATCCATATTTTGGAGACTGGCATATGAATTCCAGATTGATCTTTTGGATGGAGCTGTTAGGAGTCTCTTATTTTGAATCCCTGATGGGGAAATAATGAGGAGCGGCACAAGGCGTTTAAGGAAAAGGAATGAGCTCTATGCTGCTTTTCTGTGCTTCCCTATGATTTAAGGGGACAAGCTGATAAGAAAGGTAAACGTTGATTTCATGTGCTAATCTTCACTTCTGTTCCCCCGACCTTGCTTCCCAGCCCTCTCCCCTTCTCCCTCCCCCCTCCAGCTCTCTTTGCAGCCGACACCTCCAGTTCTTAAGTGCATTGACACCAGAGGTTTGCATGCTCAGCCCGTCGGCCTGTGGCTCCCGCCGCTGTTCCAGAGTTCTATCCTGGGTACAGAGCCTGCCATTGGGTTTGAATATTAAGTGTCAAACTCCAATACACTAGTGAGAGATTTGCAGCAGCCAGCAGGTCCCTCCCGCCTCCCTAAAAGCTGCGGGCACTCTCTTTATTGATAAGCGGCCTCATTTCACACATGTCAGATTACCTGTGAAGCTGCTGATGGGGCGGGGGATGCTGATGGCTGTCCCCAAGCTGGTCTCTTTCCTGGAACATGGCGAGGACGGGGCACAGCTCGGGAGGAAACCGTGTCGAGCCGCTGTTCACAAACGTGAAGGTTACTTCAGAGAGCTCGGGAGCGCTTTGTCAGGTTTGTTTGCGCAAAGATAGAGAGTGAAGGATTATGATCCTCGGCACTGATAATGTCCCCTGGGCCACAAGCTAATCCAACAGGACACCCAATGTAATGGGGCTGTTTTATTCGCACATGGCTGTGTGGTTATAGGAGAGGGCAGGGCTGGGATGAAAAGACACAGGCAATAATTATGAAGCAGGCTCCCCTCTTCCACGGGGGAATCGGAGCCAAGGTCCCCACTGGTTCACAGTAGAAGCATCGTTCTTTCCACCCACATGCACCCTGCACCCTGCTAGAGGCTGGCGTCCCAGTCACAAAGATTCCTGGCTTCACAGATACACATCCATAGACCTCTTCATCCACAGCCCTTCCCAATGAGCTGGCGGTGTCCATGGTGCTGAGCTCAGTTCTAGGTGCTCAGAGAAGAAAGAGGGTGACTCAGGAGCCTGGAAGCAGGACCCTGGCTTTATTGCTAAAAAGCTCGGTGATTTCCCCTCATATGCTCATCTGGGAAATGGGTATAAATGTAGTTCCCACCTCCTAGGTGACTGTAATGAGCACAGTGTAATATTTTAAGAATGCTTAGTCCACTACTCAGCACTGAATGCTAGCAACGGGAGCTGCCCAGGTTACTGTCCACAGGGAGGCCACTCACGGTGACCACTGAGAGAGCACAGGACCATGGACCAGCCGTCCAACGCTGGCTTAGATCCCAGCCTGACCACTTACTGGTGGCTTTAGCATTACTATGACCTTGGGCATTTGAAAAAAAAAAAAACTCTCCAATGCCCGGCATGGTGGTAGACACCTGTAATCCTAGTACTTGGGAGGCTGAGATGGGAGGATCACAGATTTGAGGCCAACTTTAGTAATCTAACGAGAACCTCAGCAACTTAGCGAGACCCTCAGCAACTTAGTAAGACCCTTTTTCAACATAGAGAATAAAAATGGCTGGGCTTTCACTCAGAGGTAAAATGCCCTGGGGTTCAATCCCCAGGACCAAAAAATAAATAAATACATAATAAGTAACAAATAAATAAAACCTCAGTTTCCTTATCTATGGAACGAGTATCGCCAGAGAGTCTCCCGGCCCACCCCTGCACAGTGGGCTCAAGACAAGACATTACCTGTCTTCATTACCCATCAGCTGACTGAGACAGCTCCTCCTCCTGGCTTAAAGAATCAAACAGAGCTCCCAGGTGCCGCCCATTATTATGCACCACAGGTAAACCGTGTATCCCCATGGTGTAGGAGACAATCGTCAATTTATTTGACAAATTCTTGTTTTGTTTTAAACGTTCAGAATAATCAGGATGTACCCACTGGGGAGGCTGGAAGATGCCTTTCAAATTCAGTCCGCGGCAGCTGCAGTGTCTGAGCCTCGGCGCCTCTGGCTGAGCAGATCCTCGCCGGCTCAGTTAGCATGGCACACCCGGGCGATCGCCAAGACCTCTTTTCTAGGTTGGCAACAGCAGTGATTCAAAAGTAAAATTCGGTGTTAATTCACGGGGCAGTGTTGAAGGATGGCCACCCATCTCCAGAGAGCGTTTTCCCAGTTAGTCTGTGAAATGAAACCAATTCCAGGGAGTTTATTTATACATTCGTTAGGTGCAAATGCAGTCTGAAATTTAAATGTGTTGTTTTACCCCTTGGGTATTAATGGAAAACTAGGAATTAGTGTGTTTTGGCTCCTGGCTGACCCAGTGGGGAGCCCTGATGGTGCAGGCTGGGGCGATGGTCGGAGTCGGGGAAGGGAATACGGGGCCTCTCCCCATATTCTGGCTCTCTCCATCCTTGTCTCTCATCCTCTGTCTTTGTGCCCAGTTAAGTTCCTCCCCACTGCACCCCACAGGCTGATTGGTAAGGAAAACCGCCCTGAGCAGTGGTGGGGGTGGGGTACATTTAAAGGAAGCGGAGGAACAAAATCCAAATGTCTGAAGCCAGAGCCCCAGGGGCTCATCTCAGGCCGCCCTCCCATCTTGGGCTTCTCAGGGTCTCCTCCCTATGAGACTATCAAATGCCGTCTTTGTTAAATGGCTACAATTTACTAGGCAGACCTGATTCCTTTCAATACAATAATTCATGTAGTTCTCAAAATAACCCTTTTGAGATGAGCGATAGTACCTGGATTTATACCGTATGACAGGTATAAAAATCAGGGCTCAGAGAAGTCAGGCAGCTCAACCAAAGTCACCACGCAGCACAGGGAGAAGCACAAATAACAGCCAGAGAGGTGGCTTCAGAGTCGGAAGTGGACAGTAGCTTCCCAAGCCTCCGGCTCCACCTCTAGACACCAGGCCATTCCCTCCCCTGTGGCCGGTCCTCCTGGAATTCAGATCAGAGCAAGCCATTCTTTTCTTCTCTTTTCTCTTTCTTTCTTTCTTTCTCTCTTTCTTTCTTTCTCTCTCTTTCTCTCTCTCTCTCTGTCTCTCTCTCTCTGTCTCTCTCTCTGTCTCTCTCTCTCTCTGTCTCTCTGTCTCTCTCTTTCCCTCCCTTCCTTCCTTCCTTCCTTCCTTCCTTCCTTCCTTCCTTTTTTTGTGGTACTGGAGATTGAACCCAGGGACATTCTACTTCTGAGCTACACCCCCAGCTCTATTTTATTCTTTTATTTTAAAAGAGGGTCTCACTGGCTGGGTGTGGTTGCACACGCTTGTAATCCTAGTACTTTGGGAGGCGGAGACCAGAGGATCCAGGTTCGCGGCCAGCCTCAGCTCTCTCTCTCTCTCTCTCTCCCTTTCTCTCTCTACTTAGTGAGGCCCTCCGCAACTTCGTGAGACCTGGTTTCAAAATAAAGTATAAAAAAAATAGGGCCGGGGGCGTAGCGCGGAGGTAGAACGCCCTGCGTTCAATCCCCGGTACCGCAAAAAAAAAAAAAAAAAAAGGGTGTCACTAAGTTGCTGAGAATGCCTTCAAACCTATGATCCTCCTGTCTCAGCCTCCCAAGTATTGGGATTACAGGCACGCACCACCACATCTGGCTTTTATTTTGTATCTTGAAACAGTATCTAAGAAGCTTGGTATGGTGGCACATGCCTGTAATCCCAGTACTTGGGAGGCTGAAACAGAAGGATCTCAGGTTCAAGACCAGCCTCAACAATTTAGTGAGGCCCTCAGCAACTTAGTGAGACCCTGTTTAAAAAAAAAAAAAAAACAACAACAAGCTAGGTGTGGTGTTGCATGCCTGTAATCCCAGTACTTGGGAGGCTGTGACAGGAGGAGCACAGGTTCAAGGCCAGTCTCAGCAATTTAGCAAGACCCTGTTTCAAAATAAAAATTAAAAAATAGGGCTGGGGTTGTAGTTGAGAGATCAAACGTCGCTGGTTCAATCCCCAACACACACACACACTAAAATAAATAAAAAAGAATGTGAAACAAAAATGCAAGAGTACCCATACACAGATTTAGTTAGCCAGAAAATCTGTGTCAGCTTCCCTGGCATCTGTCCTCAGCGGGAGAAGGTTTTATTCTTGGTATGAGAAGTTCAGAAGTTAAAACAATTTGGAGCTTTTAATTTCCAAAGGGCTCTGTTGCCGTTTGGCCCGGCAGCTTCCTCCGCCGGGTCTCCTCTTTCCAAGGTCATTTCCGTCCATATCCTTCCCAGGCTGTAGCTGCAGGTGAGTCCTAGGACCCCCGTGTTCACCAAGTGACTGCACGCTTCCACCTGTGTACGGCCACACGATTTCATTCCGTGGCGGTTTTTCCAGCCCTGGATCATCTCTGTCGCTACTTCTACCGTGTGCGTTTTCTCCACCACCACCCATGGCTCCCCAGTTTCTGTGCCAGGAACTTGTCTTCCTGCACCTTCTCCTAGCTATTACTACCATGAGCTTGCTTAGAAGATGGAGCGCCCCATTTGTCTCAGAATCCCTAATGGTACCTGCACCATGTTGCCATGGTTTCAAAGTGGGAACTCAAAACTGCCAATGGACTAATGAGCGGCTGCACTCACGCAAATAAACAGAAGTAACTTAACAGTATGTTCTTTATTTATTTATTTTTTTTTTTTGCGGTACCAGGGATTGAACCCAGGGGCGTTCTACCTCTGAGCTACACCCCCAGCCCTATTTTTTATTCTTTTTTTTATTTTTATTTTTTGCAGTACCAGGGATTGAACGCAGGGGCGTTCTACCTCCACGCTACGCCCCCGGCCCTATTTTTTATACTTTATTTTGAAACAGGGTCTCACTACGTTGTGGAGGGCCTCACTAAGTAGCTGAGGCTGGCTGTGAACCCGTATCCTTCGGTCTCAGCCTCCCAAGTACTGGGATTACAAGCATGCGCCACCACTCCTGGCACGTTTTTTGAAGAAAACATTTACTTCCTTTGAATTATTGAAACATCCTTGTTATTGACAAAAAACCTGGAAGATGAGAAATAAAACCTAGAAACTTGGAAATGTAGTTATTTTTCTTCTTCTATAAGCTGTAACCTTATTTAATACCTCTACATATTTGGGGGGTTTACTAGGGACTGAACTCAGGGGTATTCCACCACTGAGCTAGACTCCCGGCCCTATTTTCTCTCTTTTAATTTTTTTTTGTTTTGAAACAGGGTGTTGCTCAGTTGCTGAGGCTGTCCTCAAACCTTCAATCTTTCTGTCTCAGCCTCCTAAGGACTCAGATTATAGACTTGTGCCACCATGCCTGGCAATACTGCTACGTATTTTAAGTCTGAAAGAAATTATGCACACCCAGACTCTAAGTCCATGTGGAACGGTTGTGTGTTTCATATGCATGAATTCCGTATTGTTGATGGGGGATGACAAAGAATGGTATCAAAGAATAAGAATGTGGACCACGGGCAGAAATGGAGGTTTGTGTTTGTTTTTGGTCGTCAGTTGCCTTGCTAGGGTTTTTCATTATCAGGAGTCAGGGCTATTTTGTTATTAAACAATGCAGATCTTATTAAAATAAGTCCTTTCATGAATAGGGTCTTCTTTCGGCTTTTGTGAATGGCTGAAATGCTTTGGAGCACTGGGGGGGGGGCGGTCTGGTTCCCTGAGATGTTAGTAAAAGAAACTCATAATGTCATGAAGATTTCAATGAAAAAATATTACAGAAAACATTTAGGGAGGCAGCCAGGTGTGGTGGCGCACACTTGTAATCCCAGTACTTTGGGAGGCAGAGACTGGAGGATCCAGGTTCGCGGCCAGCCTCAGCTCTCTCTCTCCCTCTCTCCCTCTCTCCCTGTCTCTCTCTCTCTCTCTCTACTTATTGAGGCCCTCCGCAACTTCGTGAGACCCGGTTTCAAAATAAAGTATAAAAAATAGGGCCGGGGGTGTAGCGTGGAGGTAGAACGCCCCTGGGTTCAATCCCTGGTACCACACACACACACACACACACACACACACACAACATGTAGGGAGGCTGCACGTGTATGGGGCAGGAGATGTGTGGAATCTATACTTTCATCCTATTTTGCTATGAACCTAAAACTGCTCTAAAAAAATAAAGTTTAGGGTCTGAGGGGCTAGCTCAGTGGTAGAGCAGATGCTTAGCATGCACACATCCTTGGGTTCAATTCCCAGCATCACCAAAATAATTTTTTTAATTTAGATACATTCTCTAGGAAAGCTAGTATCTAATTCTACCTCATCTGAGTCCAAAACATGAGTTTTCACCTAATAACACATTTGTCAGAGTCCTATGCCAGCATTTTTTGAAGCATTACACATGCACTATCCACCTCGTTCTCAGAGCAATTCAATAGCGTAGGTTCTGCCGGCCACTTGCCAGAAGAAGACGCCGAGGTTCAGAGGGGACCATCATGTCCCAACATCAAACACAAAGGACAACGCATTTGCTTACTCAAGATCTTGAGTAGCCGGGCGCCGTGGCACAGACTTGGAATCCCAGTACTTGGGAGGCGGATACCGGAGGATCCGGGTTCGCGGCCAGCCTCAGCTCCTTAGTGAGGCCCTCCGCAGCTTCGTGAGACCTGGTTTCAAAATAAAGGATAAAAAAATAGGGCCGGGGGTGTAGCTTGGAGGTAGAACGCCCCTGGGTTCAATCCCCGGTGCCGCAAAAAAAAAAAAAAAAGATCTTGAGTTCTTCCCATCGTATATTACTATCTTTCATGAGAGCCCTGGCAATACAAAAAAAAGTTGTTTTTCTGGAAACTTACCCATGTGTTGTCCATAGTGTTTATTTCTTCCTTGAAGTCATGCCCTAAAGAAATGGTCACCCCAAGTAAATGTGGATGAAGTCCTACACTGAACACGTTAACTTTTTTTTTTTTTTTTGCGGTACCGGGGATTGAACCCAGGGGCGTTCTACCTCCGCGCTACACCCCCGGCCCTATTTTTTATCCTTTATTTTGAAACCAGGTCTCACGAAGTTGCAGAGGACCTCACTAAGTAGCTGAGGCTGGCCGCGAACCTAGATCCTCCAGTCTCAGCCTCCCAAGTACTGGGATTACAAGCGTGCACCACCACGCCCGGCAGAACACGTTAACTTTTAATGGTTACCTGACGTGACTCTGACCATTCACCAGACTTGGCGACCTCGCTGTAGTTTTATGATTTTCCTTTCTCTCACGTGCTGTATTGATCGGCCTCTCCCTGACTCTCTCCTGAATTTCACTGTCTGCTTCTCTGGAACTTAGTACCAAATGGCTTGGTTGTTCTTTGCTGAGCATGAAGGATTGGCTATTAGGATTTTTTTTTCTTCTAAAACCTATTGCATTTAAAAAAAAATAGATATCCTTTTCTGACCTGAACGGTTTCCTGGATTTTTGTTCTTTTTTTCTTTTGGAGGGGCGAGAGGATATTTTCTACTGGGAGGCACACCGTTCATTCTTTCTCAGTATCGATGCCTGTTGAAAGGTACACTTTGGGGGTCTCTTCACTCTTATTATTGACTTCCCCCCTTTTGAGGATGCCTATCAACCAGATGGTCTGTAGCAAGTGAAAGGAAAGAACATTTTTAAAACAAGAAGATCCGACTTCCTTCTTGAACAAAC
The DNA here is from genome assembly GCA_004027185.1 of Glis glis. NCBI lineage: Eukaryota > Metazoa > Chordata > Mammalia > Rodentia > Gliridae > Glis > Glis glis. Next base: position 9,709 of record PVJS01040868.1, read on the forward strand.
TGGAAGCTGAGACCTAGAGAGTTAAATAATGCAATTAAGACCAAACAGTTCCTAACAACGGGAACAGAGCCACAACTCATGCCCATGTTAGTGATTAATTTAGGGGGAAAAAGTAAAGCCTTGTGTTTTCCAGAACACCAAATTTAGGGGGAATTTTTAGATGTAAAGCAAATAAATAAATGTAGTGCCGGGCATGGTGATGCACGTTTGTAATCCCAGTACTTGGGAGGTTGAGACCGGAGGATCCGGGTTCGTGGCCAGCCTCAACTACTTAGTGAGGCCCTCCACAACTTAGTGAGACCCTGTTTCAAAATAAAGAATAAAAAATAGGCCCTGGGGGTGTAGCTTGGAGGTAGAATGCCCCTGGGTTCAATCCCCAGTACCGCAAAAAAAAAAAAAAAAAGTAATGACATATCTTTGAAAAGTATTCTCAGCAACTTGGAACAAAAATGTATTATTATCAGCGACAGCACTTTCCATACATGTTTTATGTTGGGGTGTCTCCCCGACATAATGTGGGAGCAGGTCCTGCCATAGTGATTCTGTCTGGGTCTGACGCTTAGTGTTCTTATACATAAAGATAACCGCAGTAGGCTTGCCTCGATAGTTTTACTATTTCCTTGAAAATTACATTCTTGAGATGAGGAGACCAGCTTGAATCTTCCGTGTAGTGGTGGGACCTTTCTTAGGTTGAAATGAATTCTGATAAGCTGATTATCTCTCTGAAGAAAATACGATGTCCGCATTTCATAGCTTAGTTCCTATCACTTTGGGGCTATTTTTATTCCGAGACATCTTCCTGGGTCTGAATTAAATAAGGTAATAAGGTGCTCTGGAGCCCAACACATATTAAATAGAATTGTAAAAAACATGGAGACCTCTGGCGTGGAGGATGGGCTTCCTTTATGATACATTTTCTCTCTCCATGCTGAAGTAGGTGGTTGCTAGCTTGTTTCTTTTTCTTTATAGAGTAATGAGTTATGAAGCTCAAAAATAAAGTGTTCTCAGTGGTGTAAATAAAGCCATAATCTGAGCAAATATATCACACTATGTACTGAGGGTTTTCTTTTTGCTTTTGTGTGTGTGTGTGTGTGTGTGTGTGTGTGTGTGTGTGCCTGTGTGTCTTTCTTTCTTCTTCTCTTCCCTGTAGTCCCGTTTATGCTGATGTGTATTGTTGACACATTAATCTTGGTAATAGAAATGGAAAGCTACTTTTCATTGAGAAATAGATTCAAAGTAAAAGATGATTAATGCACAGGAGTGCCACACATTCCCAACGATGTGCTCTGTATCCCAGCTCTATAAATCTGTCTGTGCCTCACCCTCTTCTAAGCTTTCTGATTGCTCTCTCTGTTGTCCTCCATTTCACCCTATGGATCTGGGTGGCTTAGCCTCCAACCTACCTGGAGCCGTGAACGGAGGAGGATTGCGATTAGAGAATCTCAGGGAGAATCTCCCCGGGGTGCCATGTGCCTGACCAGGGGAGTCCAAGGCTGGGAAAGGATTATCACTCAGGGGTGGAGATGTCCTTAAAACTACTGTGGCTGAGCGGCCTCTCCTTGCAAACCTGAGATTGTGCTTTCTCTGAGCAATGACGGAGGTTCACAGAGCTGGGGAGATGATGGATGATACCCAACGGGAATTGGGGGAAAGGGTGATCTACCAGGTACTAAGTCCGTGTGCATGTGAGAGTCATCGTGACCTCACGCCACATCTGCACCCCCTCTTGCAAGAGCGTGTCCAGTGCTTCTCTTCCGCCATCCCACTTCTTCCTGGGGTAGCTACGTTCTGCGATGTCTGCTTGGAAAGCGATCCTTCTGTCTGACAGCCAAACAGCACGTTGGCCATTGAGACTTGGGTTCAAGTCCTGGCTCCTAGGTGGGAACGTGCACCAATACCTGACCTCTCTGAGCATCACGCTTCATGTGCACAGGGATGGGAAGATAGCACGTGGATACACAGCCAGTGCGCACGGCTATGTCCCTTTAAAACGTTATTTATGAACTAATGGGCTATGTGTTGGATCTTCCCTGGAGCCATTGTTTGCTGACCAAGTCTGTGTCCAGACCTGACTGGCACAATTGCAGGTCTCATGCAACCTGCCCGTGCACCCTTGTATTGTTCTCATCTGGATAACTCAGACCCCCCCAAACATGCTGTCAGTCATAGAACCCACTGAAGCCCATCCAGCCAGAGGGACAGTGGCTCGGGAAGATGAGTCTATATTCCCTTTTGGTCCTAAGAGCAGATGTTCCACCAAGCATCCAAAGTGGAGTGTGGGGGGGGGTCCAAACACTCTTGGGAACAGCGAGCACCGTTCTCTGAAAAGCAGACATGGGTAGTGGAAGCAGGCCAGGAGTATTTCCCATCCTCCTCCCTCCTCAGGCATAGCTGTGCCGGTGGCTGTCCCCAAGGGACACTTTTTGACACACAGCCTATTTCAGATGCCTGGTCTGGGCTCGGCTGCGGGGACATCTCCTGTTATGTGTGAGCACGTCCATGATATTTCTCAGTTGAAAACGTGTGACTCTTTCCTCTCACCCCATACCCAGAAAGTTTTAACTTTATAGAGATTGAAATAATCAGGTCTCTTGTGTCTCTTTCCTTTCAAAGAGTAGCGATCGGATGCTTTGAATGCAGTGTCCTGCCTTGTGTACCTGGTGGGAAACTAATATAAACAGGCGTCGAGATCTCTCTGGAGTTCAGCTTCCCTTTTCAGAGCACGCCTAGCTGAAGTTGGAGAGAACTAAAAAGAGCGTCGCTGCCTGCCACACACCCTGTTATCTCTGGCGGATTCAAATACCATTTCTCTGAGCAAGCTCTGGTACACCCTCTTTTCTGGCCTTGAATCTGAGCGTCGGCAGGATTCTTTGGAACACACACACACACACACACACGCGCACGCGCGCACGCGCGCACACACACACACAGTCGCATCCTTTTGACAGACAGTGCAAATTAAAAGATCCGGCGCGGCCCAGGAACCAGGGACCCAAACCTGCCCCTTGGGTTTTCATTTACAGTTAGGTACTGCAGACACAATTATTGCTGACAGGGACACAGAGGCTGGTGGCAAGTGTGTGTGACAGGAGGCTCATGCCAACCCGTAATTGGGAGGATTATTTTTAATCAGAACATACCCTACAGCCCAAACATTAGAAATCTCCTGTAAGGCCAAGACAGGAAATGAAACACAGCGACAATAAGGCTCAAAGGGGGGCGCCGAGTGGGGTGTAATATCGTTAGGCTCTCGGAGGTCCCTGCAGCTCTGGGTGGAAGTTTGCTTCCCTAGAGAGGGAGGCTGGGGCAGCCCTCAGAGCCACAGAGATGGTACCCAAGCACTCTGTGAATGGACAAGCTCAACCAAATTAAATGCTGCAGATGGACTAATTGACATTTATTGCATTTAAACATCAAATATAAGTCTCCGAGTAGCAGCTGCAATTGCATTGCATCAATAAGAAAAGACCCCCACAGTTTCCTTGTTTTCAAAAATCTTTCACAAGCACCTACTAAGCGCAGGTGTTGTGAGTACCTACTAAGTGTCAATGCTGTGGGCACCAATTGCAGGTGTTGTGTTAATCTCTGGCACAGGGCTATCACAGTAGGTCTCCGTTGGAAGGACGGCTGTTGGTGGAGCAGGCAGAGCTCTTGGATGTGGGACTTAATAAACATGTTGAGTGGTAGTGCCAGGTAAGCACGCTGTGGAATCCTCCCATCACTCCTCTGAGGAGGGCTTTGCTACCCCTGTCCGAGAGATGAGGAAGCTGAGGCTCAGAGAGGCCAAGCAGCTTCCCCAGAGCTAAGTGAATAGGAGAATTGATTTCAAATGCAAGTCTGTGCCCAACCCCTGCCCAGCACTGTCATTCATGAGGACCATACAGCATGCAGGGCTTTGAGGTGCTGACAGTCTGGGGGGAAAAGACAGACATGGAGACAGATGATTGGCCAATGAGGTGAACTAGCTGCTAAGAGTGGGGAGGAGGGAGTTCTCCTCTATGCCTGGGGGGGTTCAGTGAGGGGTCCCTGAAGTTGCAAAGAAAGAGGTGCATGCTCACCAGGGAGGAGAAGAAGGGACCGGAGTTCAGGGAGAGGTGCAGCCAGTGCAAAGCTCAGAGAGCACAGGGGTCCATTTTGTTTAGAAGTATTGGCTCTGTGGTTTGTTCTTATTCAGCTTGGTCACTTATATTCAACAAATACAGGGAGGGGTGGAGGTTAACTCTTTGGGGAACACTGGCCACAGAAACCAGGCATCTGATGTGAGCACAGGGTACAGAATTAGCTCCTGAAGTCCAAGGATGCCCCATGCTGTCCTTGCTCACAGTGGGACATGCTGCCTTCACCCATGGCTCTGCTCAGAAAATAAGCCACAGGCCAGGCGTGGTGGCACGTGCCTGTAATCCTAGTACTTTGAAGGCTGAGACAGGAAGATCTCAGGTTCAAGGCCAGCCTCAGCAACTCAGTGAGGCTCGCATAAACCTGGGGAGACCCTGTTTCAAAACAAAAAAATACAAAAGGGGGTCTGGAGGTATAGCTCAGAGGTAGAATGCCCCTAAGTACAATCCTCAGTACCACAAGAAGGAAGGAACGAAGGAAGGAAGGAAGGAAGGAAGGAAGGAAGGAAGGACAGGAAGGAAGGGAGGGAGGGAGGGAGGGAGGGAGGGAGGGAAGGAAGGAAGGAAAGAAGGAAGGAAGGAAGGAAGGAAGGAAGGAAGGAAGGAAGGAACTGCAGATTTACAGACCAGTGATACATTGGTTCTGAGCAGAGAGCTCAGGACATTGTGACCCCGCATCCAGAGCCTTGCTGACCTTTCACGAAGTCACTTCAGCAGCTGGGATAATCCTGGGGCAGTGGGGTCTTTAGTCATCACCCTGGTGTCCTGCGGCTGGGAGTCACGGGGTCCTCTTGGGAAGGTCTCTAGCTCCCACTTGGGGAGGCCTCAGTGCCCCTCCCATCCTGGATCCTTGTCCACCCCAGGTGTGATGCACACAACCTCTCCATGCTCTACCATCACCCAGTGTCACACAACCCCCTGGGTGGGACAGGCTGCATGGCCCTGCACACCGGCTGATGTGGCTGTGGGGTGCCTTCCAGGACTGTTAACCTCTAGACACCCCAGTGAGGGCAGAGATTGCTGGGACGTTTGGAGAGCTTGTAGCAGCGTTTGCTCCCCAGGGCAGGTGGCGAAACCCCCCTACCCCGGGCAGGTGAGGGGCCGCCCTCTGAGGAAGTCCCTTCCACAGGGCTTCTTTGTTTGCAAGCAACAGAAACCGTTTACACTAGCTCAAGGCATGGGGACATTTTTTACACATCACCAGGGAAGCTTGGGCACTGACAGGCAGGTGGTGGCCCCGGCCCCTGAGGGACCTGCATCTTGAACCACAATGTAATTAGGCAACCAGGCAGCCCCTCCTCCCCTCCATGCCCTCTCCCACCGCCCTCGCTCCCCCTTCTCCCTCTACTTATTGCTCTGGACCCCAAACCTTTTTCAGCTCTTTTCTGCACACCTGATAGAGAGTGGTGACTACAGTTGCTGAATTCTCTGTACTAGAAAGTGAAGAAGTTTAAGACCGCCTTCCAAATTCCTGGGAGGAAATTGAACCTGGATAGGACAGGGCTCATCCCTGCCCAGTGTAACCCTGATCGAGGGAGCCAGGACCATGCACTTCCAACGTAACTTTTTGGACTCCACTAGATAGAGATGGGTGTGGGGAGGGAAATGACTCTTAGAGAAGCTGAGTAGGCACCCGGGCTGTGTCTAAAATTAGCGATTGGGTGACTAAGCTCATCTTTCCTTCCTCCCTGCCTCCATCTCTCCCTGTCTCCATCTTTCCTTCTTGGGTAATTGCTCATCTAAAGCCTTTCATATCCACGGTGCTGGGATCAGAGCTGGAGTTAGGATGGAGAGGGGAACCCGCACGCTCCCTGACTACATGAAGCTAGCATGCTCTGAGACAGGCAGACCTTCTCAACTGAATGTAAAACCAAAGCTGCCGACGGCATTTGCTGAGAAGAGGGGAGAACGGGCTCTGGTGACCAGCAGTAGCAATGGGGGGGGGGGCTTCCATAAGGAAGTTGTGGTGCGTGGGAGCTAATCGGGTGGAAAGAGAGTCGCAGGTAGAAGGCACAGTGTGTACCACACCCCTGTGGCATGTGGGAGTGTAGTGTATTCTAGAAATGGATGGCCCATGGGCTGGGTACACAAGGATTGGGTTGGGTATGTGCTTCCCACTAACAAATCAGACTGGAGCTGTGGCCAGGGTGCATCCCGCAGGTTGTCCAGCTGCCTGGCAATATAGGTCCTGAATGAGATAGAAGCTGTTGATGAAGATTTAAGTATCCCAGTAACATGGTTCCATCCACGTGGTGTAAGGATTGGTCTGCCTGCCTCGTAGAGGGATGGGGACAGGAGATCCTTTTGCATGGATATCTTAGGGATATCCACGAGGCAGCCAGAGGGGTGGGGACAGGAGGAGATTCTATTGCATGGATATCTTAGGGATATCCACGAGGCAGCCAGAGGGATGGGGACAGGAGGAGATCCTATTGCATGGATATCTTAGGGATATCCATGAGGCAGCCAGTGGCAGAATCTATAGAGGTAGAATCATTGCAGAAGCCAGCCCTGCTCAGAGAGTCGGAGTTACCAACAAACTACAGGCTGGCTGCCCCAGAGTCATGGACATCTGTGTTTGGGAGGTAATGGGGTTGTAACTTAGAGCATCCACGTGGATGGAGCCCAGAGGCACAGGTAACTCAAGCAGAAGGGAGCCTTCCCTCCCTCGTGCTTCATGTCGTCCCCAGGTTCTTCTGTTTCTTTCTCCTGCAGCTCATTTGCCCCAGCATCATCTCTGTATGATGAAAATCGCACACTATTCCACTGAGGCCCGGGATCCTCCCCAGTTGCAAATTGCTTCTCAGGTAGTTTGCAAGAGTAATTGGAAACTCAGAACAACCTTACTTAAACAAACAAGCAAACAGGGAAACCATATCAGTCTTCTGGAACCCTGGAGGGCGTCTCTTGGTTTTCCTGCTGCCCGGTGCCATCATTAATGACCTCTTCCATTTGAAGCCTTTGTTTTTAGAAAATAATCCACCTAAAAGATTTGACAGATTCTTATTAGTGAAAAGGAGGGACTGTAAAATTCATTTCAGCTGCAGGTGGGACTGAAATCAGACACAGACGTCTGAGCATGGGGCCGACACCATGGACATGAAATTAATTGTTATTACCCTGGTACCAAGGATGGGAGCACTGGAGGGGGCCCTGTGGCTCAGAGGGAGCCTCTGTCTGGGATGAAGGTCAGTGTCCTTCCTTGATGCCACCACTCTTTGTGTCAATGAGCGATTGCTTCTCGGGCTGTGCAGTGTGACAAGCAGCTGCCGTGTGGCTGGGTGAAGCCGTGCCAGATGGCAAAGCTTCAGAGTGGAATTAAACACTGCCCACCTCTGGTGGTGCCCAGCTGGGGAGGCCAGGTCCAGGTCCACAAAGGCTTAGAGAGCATGCACAATTCTGGTTCCGGTAGAAGAACGTGTAATTGGCTGCAGGAATCCCCCCCCTCCCAAATTCAGTTCAGCTGCAAGGATCCCTGAAAGCTTCAGTGAGTACTCTTGGGTGGACTTTGAAAAATGAGGTCATGTTGGGCCAGAGGGAGGCTGTGCAGGAAGAGAGAAGGGCATGACAGAGGGCCAGAGGAGGAATGCTGCCTGGTGTCTGCTCCATGGTTCCTAGAGCTGGGTCCAGTGAGCAAGCACAATAAGGGATAAAAGAGGTGACTGACTGGCGGGTAGGGGCAGAGGGCAAGAAGGTTGAACCTGACTCTAGCTCTTGTTATTTTTGATAAATAAGGGGTTGCATGTTAATTTTGACATAAAGCTTGGGAGATACTAAGGGTTCAATGGAACTATGCATACTGTTAGTAGGACTCAGATAATCTCCCTGCTAACGTACAGTGGGAATTTATGTAGGAGAATCATGTAGTTTAATGATGCACTTTCTAAATGGCCCACCTCTTTTTCCCAAATCATTCCCTTCCCCACTCCATCTGGTCATGTTCTCTCATCTTTAAGGTCTCAGCTCCATTGCCACATTTTTAATGGAGCTTTCTTCAACATCCCTGACCAAAATCTGTCTTCTATGCTGACCCTAGGCACCATGAGGACAATGCCTGGCCTAAAAAAAGACCTACTAAATAATAATAAGCTTTTAAATATTGCTGACTTTGTGTCAGGCACAATGATAAGTGCTTTACAAATACTAACTTTCAATAATCACCTCCATTCCTGTGGCGGGCACATTTTCTTTCAGTTTTAGAGATGAGAAAACTTAAAGAATGGTTAAGTGGCTTGGCCATGGATCCACTAATAGGTAGTGGATCCAAGGATGACTGAGAAAATGGATGAGTAGATGGATGGATGGATGGATGGATGGATGGATGAATGGATTGGGTAGATGGATGGATAGATGAATGGATGGATGGATGGATGGATGGATGGATGGATGGATGGATGGATA
>PVJS01040869.1:0-18228 GCA_004027185.1 Glis glis
AGAACGCCCCTGCGTTCAATCCCCGGTACCGCAAAAAAAAAAAAAAAAAAATAGACACTTTCCTGAAAAGCTTCTTTTCATGCTAAGACCTTTCTTTTCTTCTTCTATCAAAGAAGTACTGAGGACATACTGTCTACTATTATTATTCTGGGTAATACAAACATGGAGATTCTAAATTATAGTAACAGTAGCTAACACTAATGTACATTTCCAACACTTATATGGTGATTTTTTTATTACTGAAAATAATAGCAATTAACACTTATATAGTATGTAATATGTAGTGAGAACAGGTCCTATGTGACCATTTAAATCTCACAACAGTGCTTTGAGGTAGGTACCTGCTTTTGATTACATTTTACAAATGAGGAAACTGAAGTACACACAGATCAGGTAATTTGCCAAAGGTCACACAGACAGATGAGGAGCCTAAAGTCAAACCTGTTTAATTGACTCCAGAGACCAAGTAGCCACTAAATTATGCTGAGTGCCAGTTTCTGCTTTTGATACTTTTAATTTCACTTAAAGTGGAAATAAGATATAATTCATGAGAACTTAAATACAATCATGTTCAAGAGGGTACATGCTGTGGTACTTCAGAAGATAGTGACTTGGAATGATTGAGGGAGATTTCATGGAGGTTCTGAAACTCAAGTTTGATTTGAATGGCATCAGGGTTAGTTGCATTTCAAGTGGGGAGACTGGTGAGGCTGACAGTATGTGTAGGTCAATTCAAGCCAAATCATGGAAATCTTTGAAACTAGATTAGAATGTCCCTTATATGCAGAGAGGAGCTGATTTAAGAGGATGAGTAGATGTTACAGGGGTGGTTTGGAAAGATTCATCTGTGGTGCTATACTTGATAATTTGGAATAGGAAGTAACCAGATTCAGGAAGACTAGTGAGGAGGGTATTTAATCTATGCTTAATTGATACAGCCTTAAACCAGAATAGTGCCAGGAAAATGGAAAACAATGGATGTATAGAAGGGATATTATGGAAAAAATATTAAATCTTGGTGACTTAAGGTATTTAAATTTGGGGATTAAGTTTAGGATAAAGTTACCATATTTTCTCGAATTTAAGAAGTCAGAAATTCTAAAGCACCATTATCTTATGCAACACCTAGAAAGGAAACCATACTGCTAGTTAAACCGTGACATACCATGATTTCTACATTCTAATTTCAGAAATGTTAAAATTTGAATAGCATGTTTCTTAGTGTTAATGAAATATAGTACCTTGAAGAAGATGTTGAGCTTGTTTTTAGATTTATTGCATTTGAGCGTATTGGGGATGTTCAGGTTGTTAAGTTCTGTATCATGCTAGTCATTTCCTGAATGATCTTTTCCTTGGCCATGACTTTAGACACTCTTGAAATACTGACTGATCTTAAATAGTTGCCCTTAGCCTGGACTCTTCTCCTGACTCATCAGATCTAGATATCTTTTCACTAGGCATAAGAGAAAAAGTATAGGTTTGGGGGCCAGACAAATTTGATTTCAAATCCTGAATTAGTCACTTAATAGTTGTATAATCTGGTAATAAGTTACTTAAATTTTAAATCTCCTAGTATTATTATGAGAATTAATTGAAATAATGTGTACAAATAATGTGTGTAAGCTCAATATAGGAAACTGTTGTATTATTGATGTGTTCTTTCTTATCTCTGTACATCTTTGTGGGAATTGTCACCTTGATCACAGTGTTTTAAACATAAGTATTTACTTGTCTTTGATCTTTGAAGGTGGAGATGATCTTTGTAGTTTTCATTGACTTTTGTATCCTCATCATTTTACACTGAACAGTATAGATCAGACAATTGGTGAACATTTGGTGAATGAATTCAGAGAAATATCTAATAGGAAACAGACACATTACTGGTATTTAGGAAGCAGTCAAAGCAGTAGATAAAAAGAGTTGAAACCTGGGCTAGAATATAGAATAAGAAATAAAAATCAAGTGTGAGACTTGGAGAAGATCTGTAGCCAAGGGTCATTAGATAGAGAAGGAAGAATTTGGAGAGGCAGAGAGATAGCTGAGTTAGAAGACTATTACTGTGGCTATTCAGAGGAGAAAACTCTGTGTGTGTGTGTGTGTGTGTGTGTGTGTGTGTGTGTGTGTGTGTGTTTGTTTTACTGGGACTTGAACCCAGGGGCATTCTGTCTTCAAGCTATACCCCCAGCCTTTTTCATTTTTGTTTTGAAATAGATTGCTGATAGTCTTGCTATGTTGCTGAGGCTCTCCTTGCTCTCCTTGAACCTGTTATCATCCTGTCTCAGCCTCCCAACTACTGGGATTACAGGTGTGTGCCACCATACCTGGCTTGTGTGTGTGTGTTTTTAAATATACTTTTATTGGTGCATTGTAACTATACATCATATTGAGGTTTAGTGTGGTAGAAACATACATGTATATGGTAACTGGTATGTTTCCCTCTAGATCCTGCCCCACTCCCTCCTCCTCCCCATTCATAATATTGAAATTGGTAGCTGGGTGTGGTGATGCACTCTTGTAATCCCAGTACTTGGGAGGCTGAGACTGGAGGATCCAGGTTCGCGGCTAGGCCTCAGCTACTTAGTGAGGCCCTCTGCAACTTAGTGAGACCCTATTTCAAAATAAAAGAATAAAAAGTAGGGCTGGGGGTGTAGCTCGGAGGTAGAATGCCCCTGGGCTCAATCCCCAGTACCGCAAAAAAAAAAGAAAGAAATTGATATTGATAGTTTCACGAATGCACATTGGATTATTTGAACTGATTCCTCCAGCAAGTCTCCTCCTTCCCCACCCCACCTCCCTTCCCAAATCCCCTTTGACTGTTCTACTGGTATCTCTCCTCATTTATTGGAAGTCTATTTTATGTCATTGGAGTGAGGGAACTTTGCTATTGTGTTCTTGTAGCTGTTTACTTGACAAAGCTCCTAGTAGACTAAGCTTCTTGAGGACTGTAATTAGGTCTTTTCCTGTGTTTTTCTAGCACTTAGCACAATCTCTGAATCTAGACTTAAAAAAAATGAATCTGTTCCTTGCTTCTAAACTAGAATTCGTCTGTCTGATCATTACAGAAAGACAGTAATGACAACAGTGAATCTTTAGTGCTTTTAAAACTCTCTGACTTATTGCTATCGTATCTTTCCAACTGTAGTTTGTTGTGATGGGGGAATCACATCTGTTAACGAGGAGTTCATAAATCATCTCTAGTGAGTATTCCTCTGTGGAGGCATTTAGTGTCTATAGTTGTGCTCTTGTCTCATTAGATGGTGCACTCCTGAGGGCTGCATCCAGAACAGTGACCAGCATGTAAGAGGCAGCTTAGGTCTTTGTTTAAATAAATAGGATGAAAGCCCTATTCAGATCTATGATCTTTTTTGATAACTTGACTAAAGTTAACAAATGAAATCAACACCCAACCTAAAACCAAAGTGCTGGACTTCTGCCTCAGGAGGCCATAGCTCTTCCATACATTCTGCCTGGGTTCTTTTTTATTTCCATTTTTTTTTTTTTTTGTGGTACCGGAGATTGAACGCAGGGGTGTTCTACCTCCGCGCTACGCCCCCGGCCCTATTTTTTATACTTTATTTTGAAACCGGGTCTCATGAAGTTGCGGAGGGCCTCACTAGGTAGGTAGAGAGAGAGAGAGTGAGAGAGAGAGAGAGAGAGAGAGAAAAGAGAGACAGGGAGAGAGCGAGCGAGCTGAGGCTGGCCGCGAACCCGGATCCTCCGGTCTCCGCCTCCCAAAGTACTGGGATTACAAGCGTGCGCCACCACGCCCAGCTTTTATTTCCATTTTGTGGTATATTTGAATACCAGTGTTTTGTGGAAAGGAGTCCTACGGAGAGTGGGGATAAAAAGGAAAGGTAAGACAAGATATGAGTTGTTAAGAAAGTCATTTATAATGTTGAGGTTGTTAGAGAGTATTACAGGAAAGGATAATCCACACATTCTTTAAGGAAGTCAGGGTGGAAAGTAGAAGATGATTTAGGTGACAGAATTGGGTAAAGAGATTCCAGTGAGTAGAGAACTAAGTCTGTATCCAAATGATCTATTCAGGTGAATGTGTGACTAGATCAAAATAAAAAATAAAATAGGGCTAGGGATGTAGCTCAGAGGTAGAACACCCCTGGGTTCAAACTCCAGTACTGCAAAAAACTTCCTCTCACAAACCAGTTCCAAAAACTCACAAAACACATGGTCAGAGTTAGATACACCAGTGACCCCATTCCTCTGGTATCAATTTCTGTTTTAGTCAGCATTCTCACTTTTGTGACCTAAAAGACCTGACCACAATAACCTAGAGGAAGGAGATTTATTTTCTCACAGTTCTGGAGATTTTAGGGATTTAGTCCATGTCAGGCCTGACTACATGGGCAGAGCTCAGGGCATGGTGGCGGGAGGCAGAGAGAGAAAGCAAGGGCTCTGCTCTCACATCATGGAGGCCAGAAGCAGAGACTAAACAAGGGGAGGAGGGACCATATATATAATCCCCAAGGCCATACCTCCAGGGACCCCTCCTCAGGAGCAACCAAACCCCACCTCAAACATGGCTGCCTTCTTTCATGAGGTCTAGGGGACATTCTAAATCAAAATCATAACAAAGCAATTAAAGAAAAACACAAGATGAATAGCTCAGCACCAATCCCATTTTTTTTCCTTTCCAATAATTGATGTGTTCCTATCTCGCTATAAAGCTTTAAAGCTTATTTTTCCTAATATTTGTAAAATCCATTAAAAATTGAAAATGTAAAGAAAATTATGACTGATCTACTATCTTGCTTAATCCTTACTACCTTGTATTTTTTTGAGAGCTCTTTTCTTTACTGATAGAAAAATAGAGGTACTATGAATATTTGTTTTGAACTTTTGTGATTTGAATTTTCTCATGATCACTTTTCCTATTAAATTCATCACTTAACTATGGATTTTGCAAAAAGTAGTTCTAGGATTGTATTTCTACCCAGCAATGTACCACGAAAGAATTTCCACTTGTATACACATTCTTCATTTTGAAGTAAAAGATACTCTCAGAGAATGAATCAATCAGGAATGGCCAGAAAAGTTCTCAAGTACTCTTGAAATAAACTTCAGAAGAAGACTTAGACCTGTGTTAGAAATTTCATTTCTATTTAAGACTTTAGTTACAGTCATTTGAAACTCTTGTGCCTAGTGTGTTATTCCTAGCTTGATAAAATTTTAGTGCTAAAGAAGCTTATGTTAAGAGTAAATCAAAAGGTAGCACTAGTCTCTAAATCTGAAAGCTTGATGCTTCCCTCTGTGGCTAAGTCTTGCTTCTTGGTGGTGTCAGAACTAGAGGAGATGGTTACAGTGGTCTGCAGAAACAAATTCTGTGCCTCCACAGTTTATACCTAGCAAGGAGGGAAGGCAACATGTTTATTTTTACCAAGTAAATGTATCATTGATATATGAAAATCACAGATTCGAAGCTTTTGTTTGCTTGTTTATAGAGTGCTTCGAGTTGTCAGGAGGGCAGGGCTATCTTGGTCTCATTTACTAAACTACTCCTGATGCTTTGCACAGAATTAGAATATTCTTATTCGCATAGAATAAGTCCTCATAAATGCTTTTTGACTAAACCACCCTCTCACTTAGGGGTGGTTAGTAATAGAGCCTGAGTCTCAGATCTAGAGTTTTTTTTACTTTAAGTCCAACTTAAAAAAATTGTATTAGACAGGTTCTTTTCTTCTAGGTCTGATGCAATCTTAAAGGAGTGTAGGGGTTAGAAAGAGGGAATAGGTATAGTCTTCCCATCAAAAACCCTTCATGAGGGAGGTGGCAGAATGTTAAAAATGGGGCCTCTGGCAACAGACTGCCTGGGTTCTAGCCTCAGCTCTGCCACTTGCTGTTTGTGTGACTTGGGCAAGTAAGTCCATCTAACTTTTCCTAGCCTCCATGTCTCATCTGTAAAATGGACATAATAGCAGCATTGTGCTCAAAGGATTATTATGACTCATAAATTAAAGGAATTTGTATTTGTAAAGTGCTTATAATAATGTCCAGCACCTAGTATGCATTATATAAGGTGTGCTAAATAAATAGGAGAAATATGTATAATTATCATAAGCTATTGGACCTTAGAAAGCTACGCATCTGAACCACCAAAGCTTCCGATGGTATGAAGTCTAACATAACCAGAGTTGTTTTGTTTGTTTTTGCAGAGTTACTTCAATCTTTTTCCAGTTAATTCCCAGCTCAACCTCCACTTTTCAGCTGCATGTATTGTCCTCTTCTTGAGCCACTCTTTTTTCTTGTCCTTATTCTAAATGTTTTAAAAAAGCAATTTTTCAAGAAATATGTAATGACAAGTTACTTAACATCTTTTCCCTAAGAGCCACATTTTCCCCTCTTCATATCACAGGGCCAAGATGTATGTATTTATTTATAGTCTGTAAACTATAAAGGGTTTACTCTTTGTGTACTTTTTATATGTATGTTTAATAATAGTATTGGTTATTTTTTTGTGGTACTGGGGATTGAACCCAGGGGCATTCTATCTCTGAGCTACACCCCCAGCCCTATTTTTTATTCTTTATTTTGAAACAGGATCTCATGAAGTTGTGGAGAACCTCACTAAGTAGCTGAGGCTAGCTGCGAACCTGTGATCCTCCTGTCTCAGCCTCCCAAGTACTGGGATTACAAGCGTGGGCCACCATGCCTGGCTGTATTGGCCATTTTTAAGGGCATATTATGTGTTTTTACAAACATCACCTCATGTAATCTTGCCCTCTTAGGAAACTGAAGTTTAGAGAGGGTAACTTCCCCAAGTGACACGCGGGGTTAAGGGTGGATCCATGGTTTAAACTCCTGACTCTTCAAGCTCTTGACATGTTGGTGCAACTTCTTGTCTTTCCATGGAGAGTCAGATTTAGAATGTTAGTAGTGGGGGACAGGTTCTACAGCTGTGAAGCAGAATCTGTATAGAGGACTTTGAAGTCCCAAGCACAACTGGCACTTGATAAATTTGATGTTAGAGAGGGAAGAGAGAGGGTTTAACAATAACCATAATATTGATTTTGATGGCAGACTACCTGGTTTTCGTTAAAAACTTCTCAAGCGAAGTAAAATATATTTTCTTTTAAACATAATCTTTTTTTTTTTTTAGCTAGCTAGATGAATTCAGCATGTCCATATATGACAAATAGCTATGCTACATTGGAACACTTTTTTGTGCTGTTTTATCTGAAAAATTTTTGGGGGGGTACCAGGGATTGAACCAGATGCATTCTACCTCCGAGCTACATCCCCAGCCCTTTAAAAAAAATTTTTGTTTCTTTGAAACAAGGTCTCACTAGGTTGCTGAGAGTCTTACTAAGTTGCTGAGGGTGGTCTTTAACCTGTGATCCTCCTGTCTCAGCCTCCCAAGTACTGGGATTACAGGCATGTGCCACTACACCTGGCTTATCAGATGTTTTGACCTATTTGCTTTGCTTTGCTTTTATACCTTGTCCTCAGTCCAGATGGCAGATACAGGTCATCTTACATGCCATTTTTGTCCCGTAGATGTTAAATTAAAGCTACTAACAGAATGAACTCAGCAGAGCTGATTTGTTTGTCCTAGTAGATGCTTTTTCTAGTATTATTAACTTTTTAAAATAACATTTAGTCAAAGGTATATTGTGGTTGTGATAGTGACATTAAATTTAAGCTCTGGATGGTATCTTAATTCTTATAGACATTTCATATCTTCTATCCCTTATAGACTTGACCATGTCATTTTAAAATTAAATGCAGATATTAGAGTCAACTGGAATATGGAATTTTATCTCTTCCCCCCAAAGTATAGAATAATTTAATAAGTAACTTTTAACATTGCTTTTTCTATTTTTACCCATAGTACCAGAAGAAAACATTGCAACTATGAAGTATGGAGCCCAGGTTGTAAAAGGGGAGCTGAAGTCTGCCTTATTAGATGGTGATACACAAAATTATGATTTGGATCATGGATTTTCTAGGCATCCAATTGATGATGACTGCCGTTCAGGCATTGAGATTAAGTTAGGTCAGCCGTCCATTATCAATCACATAAGGATACTCCTGTGGGACCGAGACAGCCGGTGAGTCATAAGCATGACCTATAGGGAAATTGACATTATGTTTGATGGAGATAATTTTGTGGTCAACTACTTTGCTTTTACAGATTCTAGTTTGTGTGTGTGTATGTGTAATCATTTTGTTTTTTCTCCTGAAGGTTACTACTGCAGGAAGAGTTAATGGTGATATTCCTTTAAAAACATAGTACATTTTTTCCTACTTATAAAAGTATTGAATATGTGTTTATTGTAGAAAATATAAAAAAGCAAACAGAAGAAATTAAAAATTGCTGGTAATCTCACCATACAGTATTAAACTATGTATGTATGTATGTTTGTATGTATGTATTTATGGTACTGGGGATTGAACCCAAGGGCATTCTATCTCTAAGCTGTACCCCCAGCCCTTTTGATTTTTTGTTTTGAAATAGGGTCTCCCTATGCTGCTGAGAGTCTCTCTACATTCCTGAGGCTGTCTTCGAACCTTTGATCTTCTTATCTTAGCCTCCCAAGTACTGGGATTATAGATGTGTGCCACCACACCTGGTTAAACTTTGTATGTAGAGCCGGGCGTGGTGGCGCACGCTTGTAATCCCAGTACTTTGGGAGGCGGAGACCGGAGGATCCGGGTTTGCGGCCAGCCTCAGCTCTCTCGCTGTCTCTCTCGCTCTCTCTCTCTCTCTCTCTCTACTTAGTGAGGCCCTCCGCAACTTCGTGAGATGGTATCAAAATAAAGTATAAAAAATAGGGCCGGGGGTGTAGCGCGGAGGTAGAACGCCCCTGCGTTCAATCCCCGGTACCCCCCCCAAAAAAAAAACTTTGTATGTATTTAACTAGTGTTTTTTAAAATTATGCAGACACACATATGTACTCATGCACATACCAAACAGAAACCTGCACGTAGTTTTACAAAATAAAGATTAGATATACAAAAGCTAACTTCACTGTTGAATTAATTTATTTTAAGCATTCTACCCATTTAAAATATTCCTCTAGCCGGGCGTGGTGGCGCACGTTTGTAATCCCAGTACTTTGGGAGGCAGAGACTGGAGGATCCGGGTTTGCAGCCAGCCTCAGCTCTCTCTCTCTCTCTCTCTCTCTCTCCCACTGTCTGTCTCTCTCTCTCTCTCTACCTAGTGAGGCCCTCCGCAACTTCGTGAGACCCGGTTTCAAAATAAAGTATAAAAAAATAGGGCCGGGGGTATAGCGTGGAGGTAGAACGCCCCCTGGGTTCAATCCCCGGTACCGCAAAATAAAATAAAATAAATAAAATAAAATAAAATAAAATAAAATAAAATAAGATAAAATATTCCTCTAAAATGTTACCTTTAATAATTATCTGGTATCTCACATTGTAGGTTAACATTATTTACTCAATTCCTTACTGTGTGTGTGCCTGTGGGCGCGCTCATGTGTGTGTGTGTGTGGTACTAGGGATTGAACGCTGGGCTGTTCTACCTCTGAGCTACACCCTCAGTCCTGTTTTAATTTTTATTTTGAAACAGGGGTCTCACTAAGTTGCGAAGGGCCTCGCTAAGCCACTGAGGCTGGCTGTGAACCTGTGATCTTCCTATCTCAGCCTCCCAAGTATTGGGATTACAGGCGTGTGCCACCATGCCTGGCTATTAACTTTTCAAATGTATTTTACCCTATGGATGAAGAAAGAAATTGTTTTTTAGTGTGTGGATAAATATCACCCTCAAAACAAAAGAAATTTGTAGAAAATATTAGATGAGTTGCATCCTGAGGACTCACTTTTCTTAGTGGTTTCAGGATTCTGCCATTCTTCCCGCCATGGTGATGAGGGATGTATGAGAGAAGCTTTGAGGTGAAAGTCAGCATTTCCCACGGGTGTGGGTTTCAAGGTCCTCAGGTTCTCACTGGATTTTTTTTATTTTTAATTAATAATATATTTCCTGACATGTATCTTGGTGGATATAATTTGATGTTTAATCGACAAAGTGGAGCAAATTCATATCTCATTTCCAAGAGTTTCTGATTAATAATAACAATGCAACAATAATATTTATATAGCACTTTCATTACTTTTATGTGGTAGGCACTGGTCTGAAAGCTTCATGTATTTCACTCATCTAATTAATAATAAAATTAATATTAAATAAAGAAAAGGTTAGCATGTTTGAAAGTAAGAGTGGTTATCGTTTCTATGATGTTAAATATTTATAGGCTACTTTGTTATAATATCTGTATTACATTCACAGGGGACTTTACCATGTAAGTGTTCTTTTCTCATAGAAGTTGAAATAATTCTTTTTTTTTTTCCGGTACTGGATTGAACCCAGGGGCATTTTACCTCCGAGCTACACCCCCAGCCCTATTTTTTTATTCTTTATTTTGAAACAGGGTCTCGCTAAGTTGCAGAGAGCCTCAATAAGTAGCTGAGACTGGCCGCGGACCCAGATCCTCCGGTCTCAGCCTCCCAAGTACTAGGATTACAAGTGTGGGCTGCCATGCCCGGCTAATAGAAGTTGTTATAATTCTAAGCAAAGATGAAAAATTCAGAATCTTAGGCCAAAAAGATTCTGACATGTTGTAAAATTATATCCTGCATTACAGATAACCCAGAGAGGTTCAATAAAAGGTTATAACCAGCTTGAGACTGAGCGATAAAATGAATGGGAATTGAGGGGACAGCAGAAAATGAGGGGATGACACAAAATAAGCTGACCTTTTCTGGTCACAACTGTGGGTTGCAGGCTGACATTTATGGTCACCTAAATCTTCCGAGATTGTTCTTGTTGATATTACAGTAAAAGTAATAACTGCATCTCAAATTTAAATTTGCCTTATGACAAGGGAATATAGATTTGTTCAGAATGGGACCAGCATGTAATGGTCCATGGTCGCTGACTAGGAGAGGATGATAGGCTGTTTTCATTACTGCCAGGTTATTAGCTGGCAAGTTTTAAGTTGCGCCCAAAAGAAACACGCATTATCTTTTCACCCATATCATATATTTTTCTGCAGGCCGCTTGTATTTGTGGGATGGTAGGAGACTGAGAGGTAGCAGGTTATAAGCTGGCCTTTGTGGGGAACAGTTTCAAGCTGGCCTTCCTTCTGAGCGGGGAGGGTTGAGTGCCCAGGCTGGAGACCAAAGAGGGAGAAGGAATACTTCCTGCTTCTCAATTTTCTGTCCCTCTCTCTATCCCTTTTTTCTTCCTCTTTCCCACTCTCCCTCTCAGCTTTAGTAATCTGCTAAAATGATATGGCCAAGGCATCCTGGCCATGCTTGAAAAGGAACAAATAAATGTCTTACATGCCTGATATGTGTCAAGCTATGGTCCTTGTTCTTAAGCAGTTTATAATTTGATAAGGCAGACAGATAAGCTGAGAGATAATTTCAATACATTATGGTGAATGTTACAATAGAGAGAGATATACAGCTTTCATTCTTATTAGAATTTGTATAGACAGTGTAATTAGTGAATTCTATACTTTTTGGTTCTTTTAATGTTTATTTAAATATAGCTTTGTACTGTTATTTTAATATGATACTTTTTTCTTTTGATTAATAGGTCTTATTCCTACTTTATTGAAGTGTCAATGGATGAACTTGATTGGATCAGAGTGATAGATCATTCACAGTATTTGTGTCGGTCGTGGCAAAAGTTGTACTTTCCAGCCCGTGTCTGCAGGTTAGTTCTCATGGTTAATAAATGATTTTGATTTTGATTTAAGGAAATTTGGAATTTTGGGAGATTACATTTTTCTATCTTGTGGAAGAAGGGGTTTTCAGGGTATCAACTACCAAACACAATCCAAGGTAGGGGGAATTTAGGGAAAATATGGAAAATTATGCATCTTAATATTTAAAATATACTATAGAACTGTTCAACAGGCCCCCCCCCCATATTTATGTTCAAAAATGTGAAGAATAAGAAAGACAGGGAACACTTGAGAAGTGGAAATGTCCTTTAAAATCCACATTATACACTAAAAGGAGAATTATTGTTGGGGGAGGCTCCCACAAAAGTCATGAGAGATTTATGGAGGCTTTCCTGGCAGTGCCCAGGGCCTGGAGGAGATTTTTAATGGCAGTGTTCATGTTCTGGATATCTTTGTTCTGTTTCTAGGTCAGTGACTATCAGATGGGGCTCGACAGAACAGGTGTTTCAGGTGGGGTTGGGTCTGGGACTAGGGAGGGTTAGCTGCCAGGACTCCATGCTCATATCCTTCCTTCTACCACAGCACCTCAGCTTTTATTGTTGTTAATGTATTGCTGCCCCAGGTAAGATTGTTTTTAAAAGGCATAAAAAAGCTACTGTTCTAATATTTCATATGTTCCCTTTAGGTATAAACCATCACTTAAACTTTCTTTCTGAAGTTCTGCAAAACCCATACAAAGTAATGAATTTGGGAGTTGGGAAAGGTGGTTAAAGGGTCCCTGAAATTCTGTAGTTTTGTTCTTTTGTAGTTTTCCTGTTGGAGATTGCCCTCAGATATTCTGTACCTTCAAGTCAAAAGATCAAAGGAAGAAATTGGTTGATTCATTTAATTGGGCGTGTCAGGAAGAGAAGAGAAGGGATATGGCTGGTCCATCCTCACCTGTGACCCCTAGTTGACTTCCCATTGTGGCTGATTTGGAGCAGATAAGGATGCCCCATAGAACTTAGTCCCTTGTTCAGAAATCACACTTATACTTGTTAACCTACTGTATAACAGTATAAGGCTGAATTCTTAATCTCTAGCACAAGAACGCCATAAAACCTTTGAGCCTCTGGTATAGTAAAGAATGTTGCTTATTTTTTTTTATTATGGGTATGAATGGACACAATATTGTTTGTTACCCAGGGATCCTCTTCTGTGAAAATGAAGAAAATCAATTTCATTTCCCCAAAGAGGGACTAAAGTGTTTCAGGTCTGGCAGTTCTTTTATCAGAGGAGTTTTGAATGGATTGAAATAAGAGGTACAAGAAATCGAGTCACTGTTCCATATCTCAGAGCTGCCTGGTGATACCTGGAGAGTGACCAAAGGGCCCTGGAGTGGAAGAGGAGAGTGAGTTGGCATTGACTCAGGTTATCATGAGTGCATTAGAAAATAGTGGATTAGAAAATAGGCAGCATAACAGTTGAAACATCTGATGTGGACTGAAGGACTGTTTGTATTTTATTTGAAATAATAGGAACATGGCTCCCAGAACAAATCATCATGAATATAATACCAGTCATGACCATCCATGTACTTTACCCACCTGACAACTCAGTGTTAGAAGGGAGACATGTGCCTTCAGTCATGATCTCTGGCTTTTAGAAAATATACTTTCCCTTTATTTATAAAAGGGCACTATTCATACTCTTCTCTCCTTATTTTGTCTCTCCCATCTTGCCTTGACTGTCAGTTTAGCCTTTATGTGTTTAGAGCCTGGCTATATTCATGATATTAGCTTTTGTCTTGTTATATCAACTCCCAACTCTGAAAAAATTGAGCAAAGGTGGCGTTAGGAATAGTGATAAAAAGAAAAAGAAGGAGTCTTGATGTTAATGTTACTAAGAAAAAAATTTTAAAAACCTTACGACTACTTTAACATATTAACTACTGCATTCTTTCATAAACTCTGACTTTTGTGATAAGTTAGAGTTTTGATAGTATTTTAAAATGAATCTTAGGATATCTCTTTTGGTTGTTCGAGGATATCTTGGAGTTTGTCATTTTCACAATCATTTATTGACTACCTAAACAATGTTCTAAATACACTTCTTCCAGGAACTTCACTGGGCAAATAAATATTTCCTTGGCATGTAACTGTTCAGTTTGCATTATGTTAGTTAACTTGCATGTGTGTATGTCACTTTTGTTCTTCCGTGTCCTTTGTGAGTTTGTCTTGCCTTTGATGCTAAATTACAAGCTCTTGGAGGCAAGGAGTATGGATTCTAATCTTTTAGTATTTTTACTTAGGCTGTGACCTTGTATGAAGTAGGTACTTTGTAAACACTATGGGCTTCATGGTGTCAAGGCACTGTGTAATGATGAGAGATTAATATGTACATATATTCATTAGCACTTTTTATCACTGTATTCATTAAGACAAGTAGGAGTCCTGGAAAACCTCCCGGAGTAGTAAATGGTTCTATACAGTTTGCAAAGGTTACTTTCTCCACTTTTATTTAGGAAATTGAATTTTGAGTTTAATCTTGAAGGATATGAGTGTCATGTATTTTTCTTTTTTTGCCATACTGGGGATTGAACCTAGGGGCATTCTACCTCCGAGCTACACCCCCAGCCCTATTTCTTATTCATTATTTTGAAACAGGGTCTCACTAAGTTGCGGAGGGCCTCACTAAGTAGCTGAGGCTGTCCGCCAACCCGGATCCTCCTGTCTCTGCCTCCCAAGTCCTGGGATTACAAGTGTGTGCCACCACGCCCGGCTTTTCTTTGACTTTTGCTGAATGTTTTAATTATTGTAGTTTCCCTTCCCTTCTTTTCTTAGAATGAGAAATTATAATGTGTCATAGAAAAAAGAAAGGGTGTTAGAGAGCATCTGCCAGCATGTCTTCTAGTCTCGGGGTGGGGGGGTCACATTAGAGGCCATAAGCGATGATAAACATCTGACTAGAATGGTTCTGTTCTCACTTGCAATAGGAAATTTAGGCATGCTTCACCAGCTAAGGAAATAGATTTCTCTTCATTTATTCATTTGTTTATTCTTTGCATCACTCACTCATTCAACAAATAAGCACCTACTTTTGTGCTATACATTGTGCTTGATGCTGAGGCCACAACACTGAATAAAACTGCCAGGGTTTCAGCTCTCATGGAATTTGGGAGAACCAGATATAAACAAATTATGAGAACTTATCAGGTTATTTTTTCAGAAAGGCATAAATATTTTATTTTATACTCATTATTATATTTGATTTATTTATTTTTGACTGTATTTATTTTAATATACTTTTATTGGTACATTGTAATTATACATCATAGTGAGATTCAGCGTGATACAGCATACATGCACACAGCATTTGGTATGATTTCCTCCGGTTCCCTCACCCCTCCCCATATATGTTAGTGAGATTGGTAGTGATACCTTCATATATGGACATAGCATTATTTTAATTGTTTCCTTCATCAAGCCTTCTTTTTATCTTTCCTATCTCCCTTCCCCAATCCCCTTCCATGATTCTACTGGTCTCTTTCTAAATTTGTCTGAAGTGCCTTTTGTTTCCTATCTTCTCTCTAGCTTCCACATATGAGAGACAACATACAACCCTTGGCTTTCTGACTTCACTAGCATAATATTCTCTAGTTCCATTCATTTTCCTGCAAATGACATAAATTTGTTCTTTATTCCATTTTGTGTGTGTGTGTGTGTGTGTGTGTGTATGTGTATCACATTTTTTGCTGGAGGCAGCACAATACCTGATTTTAAATTATACTACAGAGCTCTAGTAACAAAAAACAGCATGGTATTGGCATGAAAACAGATACACAGAACTGTGGAATAGAGTAGATGTTACAGAGACAAATCCTCACATTTATAACCAGTTGATTTTTTTGACAAAGAAGCCAAAAACATACGCTGGAGAAAATATAGCCTTTTCAACAAATGGTGCTAGCAAAACTGGGTATTCATATGTAGAAGAATGAAATTAGGCCCGAATCTTTCACCCTGTACTAGAGTCAACTCAAGATGGATTAAAGACCTTGAAATGAGACCAGAAACTTTGTAATTACTAGATAAAAACATAGGACTAACTCTCCAACATACAGGCACCAGTAAAGACTTTCTCAATAAGACCATCAAAGCTCAGAAAATAAAACTGAGAATCAATAAATGGGATAGCATCAAATTAAAAAGCTTCTGCATAGCAAAGGAAACAAGAGTCTGTAGAGAGAGCCTACAGAATAGGAGAAAATCTTTTCCAGCTACTCCTCTGATTGAGGACTAATGTCTAGAATACACAAAGAACTTAAAAAACTTAACACCAAAAAACCCCACAAATAACCCAATTAAAGAGGTTGAGACCAGAGAATCCTGGTTTGCGGCCAGCCTCAGCTACTTAGTGAGGCCCTCTGCAACTTAGTGAGACCCTGTTTCAAAATAAAGAATAAAAAAAATAGGGCTGGGGTATAGCTTGGAGGTAGAATGCTCCTGGGTTCAATCCCCAGTACCGCAAAAAAATTTAAAAAATTAAAAAAATGGGCAATTGAACTGAATAGATAATTCTCAAAGAAAATACAAATGGCCAATAAATATATGAAAAAATGTTCAACATTATTAGCAATCAGGAAAATGCAAATCACAACTTCTCTGAGAGGCCATCGAATTCCAGTTAGAATGGCAATCATCAAGAATACAAACAATAATAAATGCTGGCGAGGATATGGGAAAATAGGAACTCTTATACACTGTTGGTGGGAGTGTAAATTAGTACAGCCAGTATGGAGATTCCTCAAAAGACTAAGAATAGAATCACCATATAACCCAGCTATACTATTCCTCGGTATCTTTCCAGAATAATTAAAAGTCACAACACCATAGTGGTACATGCATATCTAGCACAATTCACGATAATCAAATATGGAACCAACTTAGGTGTCCATGAACAGATGAATGGATAGAGAAAATGTGGTATATATGGTACACATCAGGTAATTATAAGTGCTATAAATATGGCACTGTGATAGTGACTGGGGTCAGGGAAGGCCAGAGAGGGGAGGTAGGTGTTTAAGCCAAGATGAAGGGAGTGACATTTTCTGGTTATTGTTTTAACCATGTAGGCTTTCTTTGGTGTATATGCTGAATGATACTCAGAGCAACTGGTCTACTGTAGGAAGCTTCATTAGACAAAATACTAAAACTCTACTGGGTTTTGGTATAAGGCACTTGAATCTCTTTTATTGCGACCATACATTCCAGGTCCCCCTCATCCCTGCCATCATTAGATGCAGCATAATTTTTTTCCCACCCATTCTCATTAGGTTATAGTACCTACACAATGCTATAGATCTAGGAGACCATAAAACAAATTAGAAAATAAACACTGCTATTTATGGAAGCATTCTCTCCTTCCATATTAACAGGGCATGGAAGCATGCATCTTCTTTCTTTTCTCTTTTGTTCTTTCCTTACCCCCTAACTGGGTGTTGATATATTTATTTACTTTTAAAGGCACATACTTTTACATTATTCAGTGGTTCACCAGGAGGCTTTAGAATCCTAGCAAGAATTATGCTGAACTATGTGTTTGGAGAATTTCACAATTCAAGAAAATGCCTTATTCAGATGGAAACGATGTGGGAATAGTTTCACTTAAAAATAATTGTTTTAGTTCATACCTAGTTTGAATTGTTCTACTACAACTTATATATCATAATTGAACTAGCATAAAGCAACCCTGCACACAAAGGAACATTTTCTTCTAAGAATGCAAAGCAAAATGTAGCCACATGGTGTCACTAAATTATAACAATTTTACTTAGAGCCACAAAGATTTTGAAGTTACTTTTTATAAAACCATATTTAAATATAAATTGTTCTGAAGTCTGTGATTTGCGAAATAACATGTGAAACCATTTTGTACTATTTAAATCTTCCTACTGATGTGGAGCTTAATTATGCCCAGAGTCCGTAGATGTACATTCAGGTGCTGGCTAGCTCTTGAGTCATCATCTGCAAAGCATAGGAGATGTGTGGGCTTCTGTAGTGTAGTTTTTCAGTTTCATATAAATAAAGTTTTTAAAAATCTTCTTTTGAAATTTTAAAATGAATAGAAGAGTGTGTTAAAGGAGCTAAATTCAGTAAATATTTATGAGGAATCAGAAAACAGAGGAAAAAAGGAATGAGGATAAAGTGAGACAGGGGTTACAGGACCTCAGGAAAGAACAGGAAGGGAGCAGCCTGACATTTATTGAGCATTTGCTATAGGTCAGGCATATAACATTACCTTATGTGAGTCTCACAATATCCTTATGAGAGAAAAAACACTCCCTTAATTATACAAATGAAGAAACTGAGCCTTAGAAAACCCGAACTTGGAGCCGGGCGTGGTGGCGCACACTTGTAATCCCAGTACTTTGGGAGGCGGAGACCGGAGGATCTGGGTTTGCGGCCAGCCTCAGCTCTCTCTCTCTCTCTCTCTCCCTGTCTCTCCCTGTCTCTCTCTCTCTCTCTCTCTCTCTCTCTCTCCTTAGTGAGGCCCTCCGCAACTTTGTGAGACCCGGTTT
>PVJS01040870.1:0-18228 GCA_004027185.1 Glis glis
TCCTGTGCATTACAGCCTTAACTTTCCATCTAGTGCTGAGAAAGCATTTCACCAAAAACAGGAGACAGACATAATTCCAGAGGAGTGAGAATTCCAAGACCCAGGACACCTTTTTCTACGGGCATACTTCCTTGAAGCTTTTGCCACGTCATGCGTGTAGGTTCACGCAGACTCCGTAGGAGGCAAGGCCGTGGCACATTCCATTATAAATTGCATAGTTTTGAAGGTTTTTGTTTTTGCTCCCCACTTTTAATGTTTTTTTTCAAAATATATAGTTACTCTTATTTACACAACCAATTAAGTTGTTGTGTAAATAGAGACAAATTGGCCAAGTATCGCTGATGTTAATTATATGTGGATACTCGTTCTCCAAGTATAAAACGAAGGTATTCTCAACAGTCTTTTGAAAAGGGAGTGTTGAGGAACCAATTCACACATGGCGAAATTCTGCTTGTTTTAACTACCTTGATGATGGTTAATGCATTTCTAGAACTTTCCATGGAACTGTTACAACCCATTACAGTCTAAATATTGGCTTATTAAAAATTAATAAAGCCAGTGGAAAGTGGAATTCTGTAGCTGCTTTAGCTGTTTACACCAGAAGAACCAGCCAGAATTAATTATACTATATGCGCCATTCTAATGAGTTTTTCATTAAACTCTATACCATTATGGAAGCTAAACAAGGATTATTCAAAGAATAATGCCAGCGGCTTTTTTTTATTTTTTGAGAGATGAAATTAGTTAATGGGTTACATATTTAAATCTGATGCAAAGGTTAATCAATGTGCACTTATCATTGTATATTAAGCCCTTTATCACTTTAAGCCATGAACACTCCAGTATTATTGATATTTTCTCCAGAAAAAAAAACATCAATCTATTTGTGTTTCTAGTGTTTGATGTACATGTAGTGTGTTAAAGACTGAAACCCTCTGTTATTAGTTCTCTGTCATTTTTGAGGATAGTTTTCAGTTTTCACCATCTGATGAAATATTCTATTTGCTTTCAGCCCATAGTAGTTGTGTGTGTGTGTGTGTGTGTGTGTGTGTGTGTGTGTGTGTGTGTGTTTCAGATGCATATTTAAATAACTTTATCCAATTACTTTCCAAGAGATCCAAAGGTTTTCTGCTCACACTGAGCAGAGTCAGGGCTGTAAAAGTAACCCAGGAAGGCTTAGGGAGACAACTTAGGAAAGCTCTACCTCTGTTCCACAAAGACATCCACACCCTCCTAAAACATAGCTCTGTTAGAGTATGTGAAATATAAAGAGGAGGAAATAGGGAGCCTCTATAGACAGCTTTTGAAACTCTTAAAACATTTTAGAGGCTCTTAGTCCCAGGAAGATGAGAGAGAGAGAGAGAGAGAGAGAGAGAGGAGAGAGAGAAATCTGTGTTTATCACAGAGACTTGGAAACCCCACCCATTTTAGTTGAAGCAAAATTTCCAGATTTTTTTTTCTCTTAAGAAGAGATGGCAAACTAAAATTTAGGAGCAGGCTATGAGATAAGTAGCAGACTGGGATGGACGCTTTCAAATTTAAATGTTTGCAACTAATTCCCAATCTTAAAATAGTTGCCACTGGTGGGGAGGGAGCCGGGTGCTGTGTGCATGGATGTCACTATCACTCTGAACTACATTATAATGTGAGACTATAATGTACCAACACAAATATTTTATTCACCGTTGACTCTGCTATGATTAGCATTATGTTAGTGGCCAAATGAAATTCCGTACTGGCTCTCAGTTTGGTACCCCTGCAAGGAACAAAATAAATCCCCAAAGTGTCATCATTAGAGATTCTCAATCATACTAAGTGTTACTACTTCCATTATTATTCATATCATTTTTTGATTACTATTTGCGAATCCTTTTTACGTAGTTGGTCCAATCCTGACGATAATACTTGATAAAATAGATGTTTTTTGTCCTATTTAAAGGATGTGAAAAATGAGGTTCTAAGATGTTCCATGATTTGCCCAAAGTCAGATAACTTACAGTCCTTGGGGCCAGAAAACAAAACTAGGTTTCAAAGTCTCTAAAGCCTATCCTTTTTCAGCTACACTGTAGGATCTCAAGAACTCACTATTCCTTCTCTCTGAATTTCCTTCCTCTATGTCCTATTTCAATCTCGCAAGTAGGATTTTCTTATCTACAAAAGATTCATTCTGCCCAGAGCCTACCTGGGTTAGCTTTAAAGCCCTATCGCTGATTCTTAAATGTGAGCCGGAGGTTCCAGGAGCTAACATCTTTCACCTGGAAGCGTCAGGTGTTCCAGCAAGAACACAGATCCAGAATTTTTAGAGGTGGTTTTATTGAAATAGGGATGGTAGATATTCATCATTTCCCGGTTACAGTGTTTTTAATCATCTTAGTATCGGCTATCACCATTGATAAGCAGGGGTACAGTCTGAACTTTGGAATCAGACAAAGCTGGTGCACGTTTCAGTATTTTTCTCGTATTTTTTCCCTCTGAACTTTAATTTCCTCTTGGGTTCATTACAAAGAAATAATAGTGCATATAGAACATACCTGCTTGAAATCCAGTGTCAACTTTTTTTTACATTCTTTTTTTTTAATTGGGTGCAATGTAATTTTACATCATATTTGGGTACAGAGTATTAGAAAAATATATGCACACTCTTGTTGCCCTCCCCACCAGATCCCCCCCTCTCCCTCACCCTGCAAGTCTCTGAGATTGGAATTGGCAATTTTGTATATGTCCATTGCACTATTTCTACTATTGCATTCTTTATGACTTCATCCCCACCCCCTCCCTTCGCTGAGCATACTCAATCATTCCCCTGGAGTCTCTGTTCCTCTATTGGATGTTGCCCTTGCTTCTGAATATCTCTCTAGCTTCCACATATAAGAAAGAGCATACATCTACTCATTCTTTGGGATCTGGTTAGTATTATCTATAGTTGAGGGTACATAGGGAGTCCCTAATATTTTACTGTTCTTTGTAGTACCTGCCTCCCCCGGATGCTTATTAGAAATGCAGAACCTCAGGTCCCAGCCCAGACCTACTAGATAAGAAACTGCCCTTAAAAGAGTCTCCAAGTTATATAAAGCACAGGAAAGTTTGAGAAGTAAGGCCCCAGGCTACTCCTTATCAAAATATGGATATTCAAGCCAGGCGTGGTGGTGCACACTTATAATCCCAGTACTTGGGAGGCTGAGACAGGAGGATTTCAGGTTCAAGGCCAGCCTCAGCTACTTAGCGAGGCCCTCCACAACTTAGTGAGACCCTGTTTCAAATTAAAGAATAAAAAATAGGGCTGGGGGTGTATCTTGGAGGTAGAATGCCCCTGGGTTCAATCCACAGTATGGCAAAAAAAATATTGATATTGATAACCTTGAAGTTCAAACATCTTAGGGGATAAAACTTATTTCCATTGTTTTTGTTATGACCGAGTTGCTAGACCTCCACAGATGTTCTATGGGACAGTATTTTTTTTTTCTCATTTGTTTTGAACAATGAGTTCAAAATGAATTTTGGGCAAGTATTTTTTAAACATGTCTTTATAATTTCTTGGTTGTTTTTAATGAAAATAAAATATATTTTTGGCCTGTATTGGTAAAATGATATTCTCTGAAATATTTAGTGTCAGCTTTCTGGGTAAGAGCTAATGGCTATTGAGGAATGGTTACTATTTGTGTTGTTCTGAACAGTGAAGGAACATTAGAACACTGGCCAGCAAACTTTTCTTGTGGAGAACCAGACAGTAAATATTTCAGGCCCTCAGGGCTCTGTTTCAATTACTTCATTCTACTGTTATAGCATAAAAGTTTTGGAGCCATGCATGATACGGAAATGAACAAATGTGTGGCTGTGTGCCAATAAAACTTTATTTGTAGATGCTGAAACTTGAGTTGCATATAGTTTTTGCTGGTCAGCAAATGTTATTCTTCTATCGATTTTTCCTCCACCACTTAAAGGTGTGAAAATCATTCGTAGCACACATATGAAATAGGTAGTGAGCCAGATTTAGCTCAAGAATATAGTTTGTGGACACCTGATTTTTAAAAAATGTAATTAAAACCACAGGTGGAGGGATTTTATTGGTGTGATTTGCATTCAGCGCCACAAGATCTGTGTGACTTGAGGTCAAGCTCCTCAAGCTCTCTTAGTCCCAGAGTTCTCATCTGTGTAATGGTTACCATGATAGTACCCATCTTACAGTGTTGTTAAGAGTCAGTAATCATCCAAGTCAAAGGTTCAGTGGGTTGCCCAACACTTTTCAAATATTCGGTAAGAATTTTTGGGGATTGTTATTGTTACATTTATTATCATACTGAGTTAAATATTTTCTGTTAAAGCCACTATTAGCCTAAAATTTAAAGGCAGATGAATGAATTGTCCAATTTTTTATACTCTTATTGGTGTGTTGCAATTATACCTCATAGTGAGATTCAAAATGATACAAACATACAAGCACAAATCACCTTCCTCCACATCCCACCACATTTCCCTCCTACCTCCCAGTACATGTTAGTATTTTTTTTTGTTTTATTTGTTTGTTTGTTTGGTGGTGGTACAGGAATTGAACTCAGGAGCATTCTATTTCTAAGCTATACCTCCGGCCCTATTTTTTTTTAAACGGGGGTCTCACTAACTTGCCGGGGGTCTCACTAACTTGCCGAGGGCCTCACAAAATTGCTGAGTCTGGCCTGGAACCTTTGTGATCCTCCTGTCTTAGCCTCGCAAGTACTCTGTTTACAGGCCTGTGCCACCACACCCAGCTTGTATTCAATTTTTTAAACAGTAAATAACCAAGTAAAATATCGCACAGAGATTTTTTTGGTCCTACTCTTGCAACTCTCCTGTAAAGATTGAAACTATGTCAACATAAGAAGCACAAACAGAAAAAAAAAAGACATGATGTATTTCTTTTTCAGTATTATGAAAATCACAACTTAGGAAAATAAATTGGAGTGAAGGATTATTTACACGATAGACAGATTCGCTTCGGGGCTCCTTTAAATATGGAAATCTCCCAGTACAATTAAAACATGATTTGATTTATAAGAATTAAATATACATGCAACATTTCCTTGCAACATCTGTGCCTAAAAAGAAATGTCCCTGCACTTCAAGCTCTGCCACAGCCCTTCAGAGAAGCAGGGCTTTCGGGCTGCTATAAACGCATTAGGTATTAACTGTGGAAATATCCTTACATGGATTAGCTCAGAGCTAGTCTGATGTTCAAAAATGCATAACCACAAAAGCATCTGCAGCCCGCTGGGGCTTTGGATAAATTTGTCAATTAGAAACAGTAGGCTACCTTGGCCGGGACTCATGGCAACCTCCCAGGCCTCCTCATCTAACAGAAGTTTGTGGCTAGTGTGTCTATCCTTGGGGATCTTCTGGCATAATGGCCGTCAAGACAGGGTTCATTCAGAGGTAGGTGTGTGCGTCAGTTTGCTAGAGTTGCCATCACTGGGTACCACAGACTTGAGAGGGGGCCTCACGCAGCAGAAACCTATTTCCTTAAGATGCTGGAGGAGGCTGGACTCCAAGATCTAGATGTCGGCAGGGACAATTTCTTCTGAGCTCTCCCTCCTTCGCTTCTAGGTGGCGGTCCTTTTTCTCTTTGTATCTTCACCTGGTCTTCCTTCTGTGTCCCAATCTCCTATTAGAAGGACCACTAGACGTGTTAATGTTTGAGTCCCCCCACCTGACCTCAGAAAACTTAATTATTAAAGACCCTCTCTTGAAATAGTCACATTCTGAGCTCCTGGGGGTTAGGATTCAACCATATGAATTCTCAGGGCATATAATTCAGTCCTTGGTAGAGGGCAGGGGGTGTCTCTCTTCTTCAGGATGGGAAGCCCAGAGGCGCCTGTCTGGGATGATGCGCTCGGTGATTCCAAGTACCTTCTTCCCCACACCACCTCCAGAGGTCCACAGAGAAGCTAGTGCAAGGCACAGGTGACGCTTTTTGTCCAAAGTGCCACCGGGTAAAGACCAAAGTTTGTCCATGTACCAAATGGTAAGGGCAATGAACATAGGAAATCTGCATTTTTATTCTGCAGAAATACTTGGAATAGAATGATTTAGCGATTTTTTTTTTTTTACTTTTCCCCTAATTATGCAGAGATGACTTTGGCCTGAGCTTCCCCAAGTGCATCCGTGGGGAAGAGGCCTCACCTGGCTGGTGATTAGAAATGCAGATTTCTTATTATCATGAAGTTCCTTTCCTTTCCTATTTCCACTCTAGTTTCCATGTATGAGAGAATAAAATTCTAAAAAAATCCAAACCTTTATATTTTGCTGAATCATATACATACAGAGATAATTTTACACAATACACAACACACACACACACACACACACACACACACACAAAATGCAGATTTCTGAACCTCTGCATCAGATGCTCTGGTGCTGGGGTCTGGAGGTGCCTGTTTCAGCCAGAATTCCCATCACTGTGACCTGAACCCCTGACTCACCACACTTAGAGAAAGAAAGGTTTATTTGCTTTCAGGTCTGGAGATTTCAGTCCATATGTATAGTCCATTTTCTCTGGTTGCCAAGCAGGAGCCAGAACTATAGGTCCTCAGGGCATGATGATGGGGAGCAGAGAGAAAAAGGGGAGGGGGCAAAGGACATATTGAGTCTCCAATGCCACACCCCCAGGCACCCCCTCTGAGCAGGGTTGCCCCCAGAGCCTGAGATCTGAGGGATGGCTGACTTTTAAACCCTAATAATGCCACCCTGTAAGGCTCTCTGCAGGGATTCTTCAACTCACATAATGGTTTCAAAACCTCCAATTTAGTAAAGGAAAATCATGGCCATTAAGATTTAGGGAAATTACTCTTCTCTGGCATTTCTCAAACATGTCTGTCCCCAACAAGGGATCCTGTTAGAAGATGAGACCAGTTCCCTCGCTTGAAGTTAGCAGCAGAGTAAAAAGTTTAGACATCCCTTCTAGTCTTCCCCTGCCCTTCAGGGTCAGAAATGAGCCCTGGGCTGAGGGAAGGCTCCAGATGAGCAGCAGGGGACCCAGTGACCCACCAATGACATCACCCTGGCTTACCTACTTGAAAGTGTCTATGTAGACATCTTGCCAGATTTTGGGGTGCTGAAGCTGTGGCTCTTTGTGTGAGTGTAGCAAGTTTGGAACAGGCTTGGGTCATTCCCAGATGCAGTTCTGTCTTATGTCCAGTCACTGATACAGTCATCCACAGTCCAAGAAATGAATGACCAGATTTCCTGGGACACTGGATGAGTCAACTTTAAGAGAACCAGGGAAGAGGAGAAAACAAGTGGATATCATAGATCATAGATGCATACATCTAAATGCATTTTGATCTCAAAGCATGCACATTCCCAGCTGTAAACAACAGGCAGCCTTCAGATGGGTTGGTTGGGGGGAAAAAGCACTATTTTTAGCAAAGAAAATGAAGATAGAGGGTTCCTTTAAAAAAAAAAGATATTATAATTCAGCTCTATTCATTAATCCCTCTGAGGGGCAGGTATTTTGCTAGGTACTGGGGATAAAAAGATGAGTAAAATTTGGCTCTGCCCCAAGGGGATTCCATAGCAGAAACCCATATGTAAATAGAAAATTGTAATACAGAATGACAAAGGATCTACCAGGGGGATTAAAAAAGAATATGATAAAAGCATAGGAGAGCGAGTAATTAATTCACTCCTGGGGAGTGGGAAGAGAGGAGGTCACTTCTAAACTATGCAGAAGGAAGGCAGGGAATACCATTTTATTTTAAAGTTGAACCATGATGAAATTACCAACATTCAACCCTTCTCCCCACAAAATGGTGAGCTTCCTCTAGTTTAAGCTCATTCTAAGAACAGGAACTGCACGAAGGTTTCACCTCTTCCTCCCATCAACTCTTATCAAATGGTAGTAATTGCCTGGTGGCTGTGTCAAGAATGATTCTGAGGAGCCGGGGGCGTGGTGGCGCACGCTTGTAATCCCAGTACTTTGGGAGGCGGAGACCGAAGGATCCGGGTTCACGGCCAGCCTCAGTTCTCTCTCTCTCTCTCCCTCTCTCTCTCTCTCTCTCTCTCTCTCTCTCTCTACTTAGTGAGGCTCTCCACAACTTCGTGAGACCCGGTTTCAAAATAAAGTATAAAAAATAGGGCCGGGGGTATAGCTCGGAGGTAGAACGCCCCTGGGTTCAATCCCCGGTACCACAAAAAAAAAAAAAAGAATGATTCTGAGGATTCCAGGCCAGTAGGAAAGGATAATATCAGAACTGATTAATGATGTCTGTCTGGGCACAGGGATGGGTAGATAATAGTATAATTTGAACTGGTTCCCATCCTTCCATTATAAGGAGTTTAATAAACTAAGACACAGACATCTAAAAAGTATGAGGTATCACCATGGTTGTAAACATTGGTTTGTGGTAATTGGAGGTCGATGGTCACTGTTAGAGGTTGGGGACATAGAGAAGACTCAGTTCCAGAGACTCAGAAAGGCAAGGTATACAGTGTTGGAAAGTACCTTGAATGATCTTGCAAACACTCTGTATGCTGCTCCTTGGGTTACTTTTTTTTAAAGTGCTAGGGATAGGCATTGTGTATACCAGGCAAGTGCTAAACCACAGAACTACATCCCCAGCCCTTGACTTACTTTTTTAAACAAATACGCATTACCCACCCCATGCCCCCAAAACACATGGAATTATATCGTTCTTCTCTTCGGATTTGCTTTTGTTGAATTTGAAGCTTTCTTTTCAGAAAAGGTCAAAAAGTACTAAGGTAACATATCATAAGTGCTTTGCAAATTAAATGGGAGGATTTGGGGTTTTTTTTTAGATAAAATAGAAAGCGTGTCTTGGGAAGGCATATGTTTTGTTTTTCAAAGGCCAAAGTCATCATATAACTATATACATTTTTACTAGTAAGAGAGCATTCGGAGAAGCTCCTTCAGTCCAGTGTCTCAGGATTCACAGCGTGAGAATTAGGAAAGCTTCCTTACGTACTGCCAGGGTTGAGCCTTAGGGACAGTCTGGTTGGGTCCCAGCAGAATTTTGTAAATTGGACCAAGTGTATTGAAAATGGATGCAAGGGTTGTTTGTTTGTTTTTTTGTGGTACTGGGGATGGAACCCAGGGGTGTTCTTCCTCTGAGCTACACCCCCAGCCCTCCTTTTTATTCTTTATTTTGAAACAGTGTCTCACTAAGTTGTGGAGGGCCTCACTAAGTAGCTGAGGCTGGCCTCGAACCCACATCCTCTGGTCCCAGCCTCCCAAGAACTGGGATTACAAGCGTGTGCCACCACGCCCAGCTGGATGCAAGGGTTTTAATTGCACAATTCTGAAATGTCCTTCTGAATGTGTTTTTGCTATTGTTAGAATTTTTTTTGTGTGTGTGTGGTACTAGGGATTGAACCCAGGGGCTTGTTACCTCTGAGCTACACCCTCCGCCCGATATTATTCTTTACTTTGAAACAGGGTCTCACTAAGTTGCAGAGGGCCTCACTGAGTTGTTGAGGATGGCCTCAAACCTACAGATTCTCCTGTCCCAGCTTCCCAAGTACTAGGATTAGAGGTGTATGCCACCATGCCTGGCTCAAATGCTATTTTTAAAGTGGCTTTTAACCAGGGATGTGCAGGAGACAGCAACCCTGGAACTTTCTCAAACCCCCTAGAAGATTCTGACTCGGTAGCTCTCTGTATGTCCTATAGAAACATTGATTTCTCTCTAAGATCCCTGGCAAGAAGCAGGACCCTGTGAATTACCTCTGCTAAGGCACACAGGACTAAGTAGTGGTGAAGAATTCTTGTTGCTGGCTACTATAGGCCCTCCTCGTGGGTAGCTCACCTCCGTGGGTTGATGTTAGTCCTCAGCCTTCATCATCTGGGGCTCAGCCTGTTTTTTCTTTTTGGTACTGGGAATTGAACCCCAGGTATTCTACCACTGAGCTACACTCTCAGCCTTTTTCATTTATTTACTTATTTACTTTTATTTTTATTTTTGAAACAGGATCTCTCTAAGTTCTTGAGGGTCTTACTAAGTTGCCAAGGCTGACCTTGAACCTGTGATCCTCCTGTCTCAGCTTCCCAAGTACTAGGATTACAGGCCTGGGCCACTGTGCCTGACTGGCCTGTTTGTTCTTATTCCTCATTTCTTTGCCAATTACCTGCAAAAACTGGGAAATGTCTCCTGAGGAGAAATTAGACCAAGAGAAGGCTCTTAGGTTGTGATCCACTGTTTGTAAGTGTGGTCAAAAAAGAGAAAATCATCAGTTTAGCAAAGGTTGATCATGACCAAGGTTCATCCAGACTCCTAATATATTGAACACCACGAGATGATCAGTTCATTCCATCCTTATGTCTGGACTATTTGGGGTGAGAAGGAGTGGGCAGGGCTCTTCTCCATCTGTAGGCTGGGTGTGTAAAGGTAGGAAGGACCAAGAGACATGCTTCAGGTAGAACTTCTGTCCCAGCGCTACTTCTTTGACTTGTGAAAGACCAGGAGTTGTTAGACCAGGGGATGGGAAAGGGCGAGATGGGTTTGGAAATTTAATACAATCTTTGATTTACCTGGAAATAGCATACACAGTCTACACAGTCTAGAGCGCAGGGATCAGAGGTGGGCGTGGATGTGGGGATACCTTCCCGGTTGTCTCCTCGTCCCCATCTCTTTGGCTCTGTAACTGAAGGTGGGTGGGCTGCCAATCAGGAGACCTCAAGCAGGAATCCAGTCTAGTTTTATGTCCCTTCGTGTCTCTATTTGGTGGGCCCACAATGACATTGGGGGTTTTAACTACATTTTCGTTGATCTTGGAGAAGACACCACTGGGTTGTGGAACCGTTCCCTAGAGTGACTCACCACGGATGTGGGGGAGTCCTCTCTTCCTGGGGGTTCACTTGTAAACCGGACCTCTTGTCATAGAGACTGCTCTCCATTTCAGTCATGGCAGGTAATACCAAAATAAACGGGGGCGGTTGACCTCAGCTAGCCAGAAAAATGAGCAGAAAACACAGGAAGTCTCTCCCAGCCTCCCTCTTGGGCCCAGAGCTCACCTCTCCTTCTTTTCAGTGTCTTTGAGTTTGAACTTTGTAGCAGCAGGAGAGTAGAATTGATACCCGGAAGATTCCTGACCTTGGTCATCCTTGGAGTGGGTGGCTGTTCAAAGCCTGGCATAGATTGAGGAAGCATCTCAGGACTCCACCGTTCTTCCCTGCTGTAAAATTCCACTTTGCAAGGATGAGCCCCGAGCCCTTTGCTTTAAATCAGGCGGAGGCCAGCCGTCCTGCAGTGCATTCGCTGTGCGCACGCAGCCTGGTTAAACAGCCTGGGCAGATGGAAGACAGGGAGCTCTGGGGAGGAAACCGGAAATGCGGAAGCCTCAGATCCTCGGGCCCAGGGTCCCTGGTGCATCACAGGCCAGCAGAGGTGGCGTTCACGTCTGTCTTTACTCTGGAGAACTGACTCAGAAAAACTAACGTTCAGGGAGGGGGAGGAAAAGTTTTCTCTAAGCATCAACGCATACACTTATTATTTATTGAGTGATTATTACCTGCCAGCCCCTGCCAGTGGCACACCTTTGGAGGTAGGTATATTGACCCCTGTTTTCTCGACAAGGATGCTGAGGCACAGAGAGGTACAGTGACTTACCAAGTTCACACAGCGCAGGGGTGTCAGAGTGAGGCTTACCTAATTCTCCCTGATATCTCTAAGGTTCCCTTGGAATATGCCATACTACTTCCATCCCTTCTCTGAGACAGGGTTCTAGGTCAGCCAGACTCCTCAAACCCCCCGGGGAAAGCAATAGCATGTGCTTGGTGGGCTGGGGGGTGGGCGTCCGCCGAATCCCTCTGTCAAGGCAGGGGCTGCCTGGGGGGTCCCCCCGCCATACGCTCCGGGCTGTGGCTGTTTTCATTTCTCTGCCTTTCTCGTTTGCGATGCTGTGATCTCTCAGGTGTAGTGTGCCTGTTCCCAAACCAGATGCCATCTCTCTCTCTCTTTCGTAGGCACGGTGCTGCTGTGCCAGGCAAACCAGGAAGGATCTTCCATGTACAGTGCCCCCAGTTCACTTGTATATACTTCCGCAAGTAAGCCCCCTGTCCCTGGCCCTCTTTTTGTTTTGTGACATAAATCCAAGTCCAGTCACCTCCCCCTGCCACGTAAGTTCCTCCCCCTCCCTCCGTTCCCCCTCCGTGTCGCTCTCTGCCAGGGGACGTGGATTTCCATACGCATGTCTCTGTTCCCCCGTTACCTTAGCATCCCGCTCCCTCTGCTCATTCCCATCCACACCTGAACCCACACCTCCCCGGTCCCCCAGCCATTCTTTGTGAGACCTACCAGGATGGGGTCCAACAGAGGGGATGTGGGCATGGGGTTGGGGGAAGGTTATGGGAGGGCGGGAAGCTGCCTCCTAGCATGGCTTTGCAGAGTCACGTGAAATATGTAAATAAAACATGCAAGCCGAAGCAGCCAAAATGGTACTCTAGCCTGGCGAAAGAGGCTTGATCGGGACTCTTGAGTTTTATGGTCCCAGCGTGCGAGATGTGAGCATCTTGTCACTAGCGATCTGTCTGCTCTGCCAATTGCTATGCAACTCCAAGGAGGAGAAGAGAGAAAATTAAGGGCTCTTCCCATTAACTGGGGGATGGAGGAACAACAATATAAATTTGCTTTTTGAAAAGTCAAGTGTATTTTAGCCAGGCGGGGTGGTGCACACCTGTGATCCCAGTACTTGGGAGGCCGAGACAGGTGGATCACAGGTGCGCGGCTAGACTCAGCAATTTAGTGAGGCCCTCAGCAACTTAGCAAGACCCTCAGCCATGTAGTGAGACCCTGTTTCAAACTAAAGTAGGGCAGAGAGGGTAGTTCAGAGTTAGAATGCCCCTGGGTTCCATCCCCAATACCACATACACACACACACACACACACACACACACACACACACACACACACAGTAAGTATATTTTATTATAAGTATATGTAAATATAGCTACCAAGTGATAGAGAAAAGGAGACACATAAACTTGGAAGGCAGACTTTGATGTGGAGGAACCAAAGATTCCTCTGCCTTGGGTGGAGGGTCTGGGGTAGAGCAGGTGAGGTGGAAGGACTAGTTCCACCCTGTTGCTCCATGGGGACAAGAGATAGAGAGGATCCTCCCTGTCATGCCACAGCATGGCATTTCAGTTCCCAAAGTGTAGGGCTGAGGCAGACCCGAGCTGTCACAGCGAGGCCGAAACGTGATGGGGACCACAACCCTAGGTTTACTCTGGTCTTTAGGAGCTGGGTGGGTAGGGGTTTCTCCCAAGCAGTGTAGAATCGCCAACAGCAGTTTGGGCATTAATTAAATGCAAGGTGATTCTCTGAGCCCCAAGAAGCCATAAACCTAACCCTCCTGGCAAGAAGTGGCTGTTTCTGAATTAATGACAGTTGTCCCATTGGGGTCAACGCGTGTGCACCCGTCTCTAGGACTATCGTGCTACGGCACAGGTCCACACGCTCAGTCTCCCTTATTCCTCGCCACGCCCACACCAGGTAGGTATTAGAATGCTTGCTTTACAGCCCAGGAAGTGGAGGACTCAGAGAAGTGGACTTATTCGCCCAGGGTCACACAGCCAGTGGGAGGTAGATTTATTTCTGAACCTGGGGTGATTATCCCACCTTTGCCACCCTTCTGGATTGGTATGACTCATTCCTGCCATAGTTCCATTTCCCTGCCCTTCTTTTTATTTCTGTATAAATGTTATTTTCTGAAGGAGAATCATCGGTGCGTTAGGGTTGAGCCCGGGAGTCATTTTTCTCTAACATTTTTGTCTTGTAGAATCACCTAGAATGAAATCTATATCTGCATTGTACAGAACAGTGCTGGTGGGACGCTCAGACACTGAGATTTTATTTAATTCACTTTATGCTCATTAGTCACATGGGGTGATTGGTTACCCTACTGGACAATATGGCTTGGTGTGATCATGTGACATATTTATATTTCTGTTTTCTTTACAGAAGTGAACGAACAATTAACTCCATTAAATAAGTAATTGGGATATAAAGAGGTATTCTAAAGTGAATTGGGGAAAATGTGTTTTATATACTAAACATGAAAGTATTTCATGAATTCTCCACAAGAAAATGACTATATCAGAGGAAATAAAATCGGACACAGGGTTCTGCAAACTAAAGCCCAGGCCAAACCCAGCCCATGCCCTATTTTCTAAGGCTTATGAGCTCAATGTTTTCGTAAAAATTTCTCAACAAAACGAGCAAAACAAAAACAAGGAACATTATAGAGACATTATAGGCCTACAAAGCACAAAATATTAACAAACTGGCTCTTTACTGAAAAACTATACCCATCCCTGATTTAAAGGGTCCATTTTATTATTAAAAATATAAAGTGGCAATACATGCCACATGTAAGTATGCACTTTTCTTCTAAATGCATTTTTTCTTTTAAATACTTTTTTAAGTATACCTTTTTCTAAATTTACAAGAAAAACTCTAATGGTTACTGAAGCTGCGTACCATGCAGCATCTTTCATTCTTAAATAACCTCACCAGTCATCTCATCTGAACATCTTTCATCTGATTATCTTCACTTCCCAGCCATGTGCTCTTTATGAAATTATGTTAATGGTTTCCCAATGTGCTGCTGTTTAATTATGTTATATTTTAATCTCTTCGCCCATGGTGAATTCACAGTGACCTCTTAAAAATATTAAAATCAATGCCCTTTTATACCACAGTTTTAAAGAAAACAGTAATTAGAAAATAGAATTTTTAGCTTTGTCTAGTTAAAAAAATCCTCATTTAAATTCTTATTAGGACTGTGACATATTTATAAATTAAATTGGCAAGAGTTGGAAATATCGTGATATTGAATCTTCCTATTAAGATGGTATAATGCTGTTCTATTTTTCTATGGGTTATTTTCTTGTTTGGAGTAGGCTTTAAACATTTTCTTTCTATAGCTCTTGCTCATTTCATAACATACTTTTTCTATAAAGTCAAGTCAATGGTTTTTATTTATTAATTATGTATCTACTCACCTCCCTGAAATCTCTTGTGAATGATAGTTCAGTAATTCTGTTTCATTTCCCTACATACAATTAGATAATATAAACAAAACAAGCAAACAAACAAAACCAATTGCTATTCTATCTCATTTAAAAATATTTAAGCCGGGCGTGGTGGCACAGGCTTGTAATCCCAGTACTTGGGAGGCTGAGATAGGAGGATCACAGGTTCCCGGCCAGCCTGAGCAAGTTAGTGAGGCCCTATGCAACTTAGTGAGACCCTGTTTCAAAATAAAGAATAAAAAAAATAGGGCTGGGGGTGTAGCTCAGAGGTAGAATGCCCCTGGGTTCAATCCCCAGTACTGCAAAAAAATATATATGCATATATATATATATATACATATATATTTATTTATGTATGTATTTAAAAACAAGTTTCTTCCAGTAAAACTCTTCAGCAGTCGATCCTTCAGGCACTACTACTCATCTTCCAAGCTCCCTTAGTCCCTTAGTGTTTTGTAGTGGCAGTCATCTCTGGGACTCGTCCTGTTCCACGTGGAGAGCAGAGGGTCTTGGGCATTTCCCCCTGGAAGCTGAGCAATGGTGCTGCTTGTACCAGTTACTCACCATCCCTAAATCATGCTCCAGAGCCTCCTCTCTCCTGTGTGGCATTTTGTCCCAAGCTGTTTTCAGTTAGCTGACATCTTTGCAAGATGCACCTGGGGCTCCTCTTCCAGATTAAGATACACATTCTAGTACAAAGCCACATCCCATTCCCCTGAGCAATCCAGCCAACATGTAAAGGATCATGTTTGTGCATGCGTGCACGTGCAGACATACACACACACACACAGAGTGGGGACACACACATGATTACCCTCTTCATGGAATTCACGCAGGGCTGAGCACCCCATGTCTTTTCCTGGAGATCTGCTGGGTGCAGGCTGTTTTGCTCTAGGAACCCTTCCCTCTTCCCCAAAGCACAGGCCCCCCACTTCTCAGCAATCTTTTAGGATGTGCTTGTTTAACTTGAAAATGTATGTTACTTGACAGTTGTGCTTCTGAAAAAGAGGTATGTATGAATTATACTTCTGTAAATGGGACCTTGTGTGTCTACTAACTTCCAAGATTGCCCACGAGTTTGGTTTTTGGGTCCCCCCCCAAAAAATATTTTTAACCAGCCTTGGATGTTTTAGAATTAAGTTACTCCTCTTCCCAGCCCAACCGCAATCACCTGTAAATAACACCCTTAACTGCAGTGGGGGAGAACGGCTTTTAAAGGAACCCTGCCAAATTGGTCTGTAATGAAAATGATCCCTCCTGAAGCTGCCTGCTTTTTAAGATGCAGTTTTTCATAATGCTCTCCTCCCTCTTAAGTGAATCTTTCTAATATGCCCCAGGTCACGTGAAAGTATGAAGAGAAACATTTCCGCTCCCGACTTTATGTCCGTACCAACCTAATCCCGTAGCTTCTCCCCTCTGACCCCAGTTGATCTGTATTTGCTACCAGTGCTCCAAACTTTATGCTGGTTTGAAACCCTAGTTCAAATTGTGTCATGGAACATCCTCGGATATGTCCTAATAAACCGCGCTCGTCAAGAATGCAAACTGGACCTACTTCCTGTCCAACTTAAGTTGCAGCAAAACACTAGAAAATCAGGCAAGCCTGCCTCATACCAAATGCAAAGTGTTTATTTTTGATATTATTGAACGGGCTTTGAGCAGCAAATAATAGGACCCCTTATCAGAGAGCGCTAGTGGAAGTGGCAGGGCTGGGCACCTGCTCACTGCTGGACAGAGCCCAAGGGCCACGATGGCAGCTCCTTCCCAGGGTAAAGGCACCAGCCACAAGGTCTCCAGCACAGGGCGCGTGTTCCACAGCAAGACCCACTGTGGGCACACGCAGAGGTACCGCACAGATCGCCCCTGTGCAAACTAAACCCAACTTCTGTCTTCACTAGTCGAACCATCAAGAGGTGAATCGTTGCATGAACAGAGAAGCCCACTTCTTGTTTGAATTAGCAAAGGGAAGGGCCACTGGTCTTGTTTTGTTTTGTTCTGTGCATAGGATGGAGATGATTCCAGAAGCAGGTAAATGTTACCAGCTTCATTTTGTTTTGTGGTCACGTTATGAATAGACTTTAAATCAGAAAAATAATATATGCTCATGATAGTGAAGGGTTTGGAATAATGGGGCAGTCATATCCTCACTCTGCCCACTAACTCACACCCTGAAAATGATCTGTGGGGACACCCGGTGTCTTTTTTACCTTTTCTCCATGGTAATGCAAAGAAGGACATACATACCTGTAGCTGGGGAGCAGGGTGTTAGTACTTTGATTTATGTGCACATTACAATAGCGTCTAGTTTCACTGAACATCCATACTTGACATATTGACACAGTACCCATTGTCATCATGTTTAGTTTTGCTTAATACATGTGACCATCTCCCATGAAGGCTTTATGGTGTGTTCACACTGTTTCATGGATTGGATGGTCCACCATTCTCTACCCAGTTACCCAAGCTACTTTTTGTTCACATCCCTCTATAAGTATAAAGGCTTCAGTAAACATCTTTGCATGCATCCATACACAACAGCACTTCTCATTCCACAACTTCATCCCCAACCATGGGATTGTTGGTTCCATACCGACACGCTTCTCTGAAATGCCATGTTTTTGCTCTCAAAATTTTGCAGATTTGGATGGGTGAAAAGAAACATCTCTATTTGTCCCTTCCACGTGCCTCTCTCCTGGTTATGAATGTCATTTTTCACCGTCTGTCCTTTGGACTTCCCCTCTTCTGAATTTCAAATACATTTCTTTCCATTTCTCTTCTGAATTCTTCTGATTTTATTCATGAAGGAACATAACCTGTGAAGATCATAGATCTTGTTAGCATCTTTTTTTTCCTGCTGGTCATCTGACTTTGCTTACATCGCATTATATGTTTTTATTTTTTTAATTGTAGAGGCAAATTTAGGTATCTTGTGTTCTGATTTGTAGACCTCATTTTAGATTACAAAATCCCTGCCAGGAGCAAGTTTTGTTTAGTACTCCTATTAGTCTGCCTGAGCTGTCATAACAAAATACCATAGATGTGGTGACCTCAACAATATATTTATTTTCCCACT
Organism: Glis glis; assembly: GCA_004027185.1. Taxonomy (NCBI): domain Eukaryota; kingdom Metazoa; phylum Chordata; class Mammalia; order Rodentia; family Gliridae; genus Glis; species Glis glis. The sequence goes on from PVJS01040870.1 coordinate 18,096, forward strand.
GTTCTGAAGGCTGGAAGTTCAATGTCAGGGTGCCAGCATGATCAGGTCCTGGTGAAGGTTCTCTTCCTGTAGGTGGACTCCCTCTCTCTGTGTGCCAGAGAGAGGAGAAGGAGAGGGAGAGGGAGAGGGAGAG
>PVJS01040871.1:0-18222 GCA_004027185.1 Glis glis
CGAAAAAAAAAAAAAAAAAAAAAAAGTAAAAGAATGGGGGTGGAGACAGAAAAGGCAGGACAAATAGAAAGCAAATAATGATCCAAATATATCCATATTACAATAAACTGAAAAGACCAAATGCTTTAGTTTAGAGATATAAGTTTTCAGACAAATTTCTTAAAATTACATACTGATTACTGGGGAACCCTCGTAAGAGAGAATATTCAAAATCAAAAAGTAAAAGAATGAAAAGAAGATATCCTAGACAAATAATAACCAAAAATGGCAATAGCAAAAAATATTGGGATACTTCTATTAGTATTGGATAACTGAGACTTTCAGTAGAGCTAGAGAGAGTTTCTACATAATGATAAAAGTTTCAATTGACCAAGGAGATATAATATTTTGAACATATGTGTGCCTAAGAACTACATTTCAAAATATATATCATATATAAATAAATTTGATCACCTACATGAAGGAATAGATAAATTTGTTTAGAATTAAACAAATAAATTAGAAGACTTAAACACATCTTTCTAATAAATTTATAGAATTAGCAAGTTTTACCTTTTATACTGAACAACTACAATTCAAAAAATGCATGAAAGCTGGACGTGGTGGCACGTGCCTGTAATTCCAGTACTTGGGAGGCTGAGACAGGAGGATAGTAGATTCGAGACCAACAAAGTGAGACTCTCAGCAACCTAATGAGACCATGTTTCAAAACAAAAAATAAAAAAGGCTGGGGTATAGCTTGACGGTAGAGTGTCCCTGGGTTCAATCCCCACTAATGCACACACACACACACACACACACACACACACACGAATGCATGGAAGTATTCAGCATTCAATACACACACACACACACACACACACACACACACACACACACACACACACAAATGCATGGAAGTATTCAGCAGATTTACCACATACTTGGCTTTAAAGTCTCAACAACCACCTCTTATGCTAAGCCATACAACCTCATTAAGTTGGCCACTGGGAAGAACTGGCCACATGTAAGCAAGCTTCTTCCATAGAGGATTTTCAACCCTGGAATGTTTCCATTGGCCTGGTTTACTGGTCCCTTCATGTTTTATGGCCCACCTAAAACAAAACAAAGACAAAAAGGGATGCAGCAAGGTGAAATGTCACTTCAAAATATTCATTCTTCATTGAGTACTTGATCTGTGCTAGGTGAAGGCTCATTTTGAATTAAAAACCCCAGTCTGATCATTTGCTGTTTAGAAGAGACACACATTAAAGTAACTTAAAAATAAAAGAATAAACTTTAAAAGCCAGAAAAACACGTTTAAATTAAGGCAAAATTGGCAATGTTATAATAGACCGAGGAATCGAGGCAAAAGGTAAAGTCATTTTATAATAGCAACTACATAAATAACAATATTAAAACAGGAAAAATCAAACAAAATTGTTAGACATTCAAAGATAAACTCTCACACACATATATTATAGAGAAATTATTTCATGACCAACAGATTACAGACTACCAGATAGCTTAAAAAAATAAAGCCAAGTGTGGTGGGACACACCTATAATCCCAGTATTTGGGAGGCTGAGACAGGAGGAACGCAGATTCGAGGTCAGCCTCAGAAACGTAATAAGACCCTCTTAATATATATATATATATATATATATATATATATATATATATATATATGGCTGGGGGTGTAACTAAGAGGTAGAATATCCCTGACTTTAATCTCCAGTACCACACACACACATAATAATAATAATAACAACAATAAGTAAGGATATAAAATATCTGACCCCATAATTAATAAATGTAATTATGACCATTTATTTATACACATTGCAGCCTGCTAACAGAGACTTTGCCTCTCTCAACAATCTCTATAATATTTGCCACATATGTATACTTTAGTATGTTTGAAAGTGAGAATTCACACATACTGTGACAAATAATAGAATAAATTTAGATATAAATCAAAGCTTAAATTTTACAATTCAACCATACAACAATTTGAAAACCACACATTCTCTGCACAAAATACTGTTTTATCAGATAGGGGGAAAATAACACAATCAATAACTATTTAGTAAGCAATGAAAATAATATGTGGCAACTTACAGGACAATCTAGAATTATATTCAAAGTAAATTCATAATGTAAAGTGAATGTATTATTAAGAGCTAAATTGAGAAGATAAACTAATAAAGCATACAACTCAAATTACTATATTTTAAAAACATAAAAAATTGTCCCACGAAACACAGGTGAAGGGAAATAACAAAGATTCACATAGAAGTAATTTAGAAAATAGAACTTCAATGGAATGATTTGAAGAGTTTTTTTTTAAAAGAATAACAAAACTTTTACAAATAAATCAAGATTCATAACATAAACCAAATAGGGAAATTAATCAAATATTTAATACAGAGAAGGTTAAAAGTGAGAAACTATTATGTGTTTATTAATAAACACAAAAGTTCTGATAACATAAATGAATATCTGAAAAAGCCTCTCCAAAAAATAGGAAGTAGAAAACATAATTTTTTCATATAATTTCATAGGTCATGGAATAGATCATTTTCATGCTATATGAAATATTCTAAACTATAAAGATATAGCAACTTTGTTAATTCATTCATGAAGGGAATATAAGATTCATAATAAAGTCAGTCTCTAGTAATTTAAGAAAAGATACAGCAATCTTACTTATAATTAAAGATGTAAAACTCCTAAATCAATATTAACCAATAAAATTTAACATTATTGCAAGAGAATAATCACTATAGCTAAGTAATACTAGTCCTAGAAATGAAATGATGGGCACTTATTAATCTACTACATCACTGATTAATGAATACAAATACAGGAGCAGTACATCACCCATAATTTTCTGGCACATATGATGGTCATTGGAGCCTGAAATTTTTCAAAACCATCTGTAGTACTCCACCTTATGTTCAAGGGCCTGGTTTTCCCACAAGCTTGTTGGAAATCCATGGGGCCCAAATACCAAGAGGTGGTGGTAGGAGGAAAGACTTGTTTCTTACCAACCTGGAACCAGGAGGAATAAAGTTGAGGGCTCTTAGTAGACAGGGCAATGTGGAATACCATTTCTCTTTTCTTCTCAATAAAATTATGTGCTTAACTGAGCAATGTTTTTATGCATCTTTTCTCATAACGTCTCCTAGAATATTAGCTACATACAAGACAATAAATGCCTGATAACCTGAAATGAAGTCCAAAGAGAAATAGTTCATTCATTCATAAAACATATTTAAGCTACTAGAATGTTACCAAACAACTTCAGAAGGTGGTAATCTCCTGCTATTGTAGGCAAAAGTGATAAAATACACATATTTAAGTCACACCAATTTTATTTTATTTTTCTGAATACCTAGCCATCTCTCAGTACCTGTTTATTTCTAAACCCTCTTTTGAGGTAGTTTTATCATCCACACATTGAGTTATTCTGGACCTGGAGATAGGAAAGCTCTTTTCTTGCTCCACATAGCCATTTCCAGATTATTCTTACTCCATCACCTCCAAAGATTTCCAGTTGTTTTGAAGCACACATCAATCACATCTACTCCCTTTCCTTTTAAGTTTATACCAGTTTTCCTGTATCCTCTTTCTCATTTATTGAAGAGTTTACAATCCTGGCTTACTTTTGTTCTCTCCATCTCCCTCCACTCCTATAATCACTCAACATCTTTTCGTTATCTAAGTAGACAATCAGCCCTGGCCTCTAAGAATCTCCCATTATCATAACCCCATTTCATATCAGCCTACCCTTCCCACAGACAGCCTCAAATTGATTTAAAAATAACTACACCACTTCCAAAGTCTTATTTTTTTTTTTTTTTTGTGGTACTGGGGATTGAACCCAGGGACATTCTACCTCCGAGCTACTCCCCCAACCCTATTTTGTATTCTTTATTTTGAAACTGGGTCTCACTAAGTTGTGGAGGGCCTCACTAAGTAGCCGAGGCTGGCTGCAAACCTGGATCCTCCGGTCTCAGCCTCCAAAGTACCAGGATTACAAGCGTGCGCCACCATGCCAAGCTTCCAAAGTCCTCTTTTAAGAATCCCTCACACCACCACCTTCCCTTTCTCTACTTCACATATCTAAGTAGCCCTATTCCAAAAGTCCTTCAACTGATTTTCCAATCCATTGCATCTACACCTCTTCATACTCCATGACCTTACACCCTTTGCACTCAGATAAGATTCATGGTCCAGCATTACAGACACTCTCTTGCCTTCACCCTCAAGCACTGTCTTTTCTTTGTACTCGGATAAAGTATAAACCAGCCCTGGTCAAGTCCAGCTCTTTATGTATTCAAAGCCTATTCCTCAACGGTTCAGCAGTGTTTGGAGAAAAACACACAAGTAATCATGAATGGAATCAGTATATCCAGAGCACAGTGAGGGTGGGAGGCAGCTTGAACATATGTGAGAATGCTTTTGAGAATTTGAGGGCTTTTTTGGAGGACAATGATTAAGAGGACACTGTTATCATTTAATCAGCAGGGGACCCAAACTTCCATATGTCCTTGAACATTTGAGAAATTTGGACCCATATCCGACAGACTTTCAGATTTCCCCCTGAGCATTCATGTAGATGAAACTCTATCTGATTCTAAAATCAACTATGTTTTATGAAAAACACAAAGTATATTTTCACCATTTTAATACACTGAATTTTCTACAAATTCATTTCCCTCTAATATCTCAAGCAGAGATCTGTTTGATTTTTTTTCATGTCATTCAGTCTTTTGCAGAAACCACATCACTAATGACACTACCACTCATGGTATCCGAGTTACCAATACAACACTGTTGCACACTTTGATATTTGTAATTTACATAATCAGGTAATTCTACATAGGAGTGAGTATGTGCAAGCTTACTAATGTCTAGACTGCCGGGCTGAGAGTTTATGGTGAAATATATATATATATATATATATATATATATATATATATATTGCAATATACATATCTATATATTAGTTTTACTTTCAAGCTATTTTTCTTTTATTACCATTATCATTACTGGGCAGGCATTTCTTTTAAACTTATATTGGTGGGCAGGTTATCTTAGCTATGATTTATTTTAGGATAGTAAAAAAGTCATGACAAAATATTTCTTATAAAAAGGGAGTATCCTATCTGCTAGCATCGTCATTTGCTATTTTAAATTTATGATCATAAACCTCAGGTGGGCCCCTAGAACTGCTGAGTGGACCCATCCCACTGCTGACTCCAGCTGTGGGGTGGGAGGGGCACACTACTTCCTTTTAATTAACCCTCTCACATCCCACTGCCCATTTCTTGACATCTGCTAGACTTTATTTCACTGAGAAAATAGACGTCATGAGAAAAGACTTTCCTTGTCTGACACCAGTAAGTCTACCATCCCTGCCCTGTTGCCATACATTCTGATACCCTCCTGCTACCACTGACCTAAGAACCTTTCTGCTTATACCTGATCCTTCTTTAGGACTTTGCCCCTGCCCTGCACCATTAATTTTCCTTCCCTTTTGGGTCATTCCATCTGCATAATGTCTGACAGTCAAATATCTTTTAAAAATAAAAGTATAAAAAGAATCCTTTCTATGCCTTACATTCATCCCTAGTCATTGCCTTATTTCTTTGTGTCTCTTTACTACACATTCTTGTTGTTGTTGTTTACATTACCAGACCCAAAGGTCACTTTTGTTTTGGTACTAGGAATTGAACCCAGGGGCATCCTACCTCTGAGTTACAGCCCCAGCTTTTTAAATTTTTTATTTGGAAACAAGGTCTTATTAAGTTGCTGAGGCTGGCCTTGAACCTGTGATCCTCCTATCTCAGCCTCCCAAGTACTGGAATTACAGGTGTGCGCCACCATGCCTAGCTAGGTAACTTCTTAAGACATAACTGAGCTAACAAAAGCAGTACCCAACAGATTATCATTCTCCACTTTTTTGTTTGTTTATTGTGCTAAGGATCAAACCCAAGGCTTTGCATATGCTGGTAAGTACTCTATATTGAGTTACATTCCCAGCCCTCATTCCTTCCTTTTTTCTTTTTTTCCTAGAGACAGAGTCTGACTGTGTTGCCCAGGTTGAGTCAAACATGGGATCCTCCTGCCTCAGCCTTTTGAGTAGACAAGATTACAGACATGTGCCACCATGCCCAGCTTCCCTCCTTCTTAAAACACTTTCTTCACTCAATTTCCATGAAACAACATTCTTGTGGTTTTCTCCCATGTTAGTAACCAAAATTTTTAGTTTCCTCTTGTATGCCAGAGGGTGGAAAAGAAATCCTTTGAAAATCCAGGTCTGCCACATCAATACAGCAAGACAGATGTCCACTGGTCTGATGCATGAAGGGGCATTATTCTATGGTAAAGGACAAATGACATCTTGTACCTCATAAGGTAAATGTAGCATTGATGGGACCTTTGGGGTTTTGTTGACGATGTGTATTGCACTTCCAAATGCTGCTCTGACCCATTTACCAGATAATCCGAGAAGGCTGCCATTTCAATTGGAGTCAGGGTATGAGAGGTATTTGAAACAGATCCAGCAGTAGTACAAGCTTCTCTTACTGCCTAGGTGATCAAACCTGGCAGATCCTATGGCTCTAAAGGTATCTGAGCTGGTAAGGATGCCATTTAGTCTCTGCCAGGGCTGGTAAGAGAAATGCATGTGGACACTAAGATTCTGGGCAAGACCATGCTTTCAGTATCAAAAAACAACTCTGTTTTTGAAAAACAGTTTCTGGCATATTGATAAGCTGTTTTTGAGTCTGAGAACTAGAAAATGCATTGTGAAATGACTATGAAATGGAGCCACCCATCATGAACTGGATATAGTCTATCCTCCACAGCACAAGGTAAGGCAGATGCACGACACCCCACTGTGTGATGAGGGTGATACATTTAGGATCAGGCTCGGGCAAATCCAGAGCCAGGAGTCTACTGCATTAACACCTCTCCCTATACCACAACTATGGCCTCCAGGTGGTTTCTCTACAAGCATTTGATAATGACAGAAAGAGTACAGCCTGGCTTGCAAAGGGGTCAGGGTGACATGTTAGTGGTGGTTCGAGTGGATTACTGCTACAGTATAGTCCCACTTGGTGTGACTCTGAAGGAAGGTTGCAAAAGTAAGTTGTTCCAAATAGGCTGAGCTGTAAGCAGAACACTTGGTTGTCTACTTTATAGAAAATGATAAGTAATCAGAGGTGTGGAAATACATTGACTGGTAAGGATAAGGAAGTCAAGGGTTGAGACCTCACGGAGATGAAGTCCTTGTTCAAGCTACCCAGACTAGCCACAGTGTTGGCGAAGAATAAATTTAGAAGGGATGGAGGAAGAGGGAGTTGATGCCTGTTTAGTCATGTGGACTGAGGCTTGATTTGCTAACCTTTTTGAGTCATTTCAGGAGAACCCAACAGATGACCACATTGAAGGATGGGACAGTCACTTTCTTCTTGAGGCAGAGTTGAGGGCATCTTATTCTCCCGTGAGGGCTGGATATCATGAGAGGTGCAAGTAGATTGAAGAAGCATAAAAGGTGACTGGAGTGGGCCCAGTTTATGCACCTCACCAAATTCACCAGCTTCTATCTGCCTTTCTATTCACACACTCAAGGGAGACCCTAGGTCACCATGGCGGTCAATACATTTTCTACCAGTTTCTATTTTCCCATCTACTTCCAGAGATAGGGCTAGGCGTTGGCACAGCCCCCTTCATATGCATGGAATCAGAAGCCAGAGTGGCCCCATTTCCCAGGGCCGGCCAGTCCTTCCACCATTTCAAGGGCTCAGATGAAACGCTGCCCTATGGGAATGGGCTCTGGCTTCCCCAGTAACTAGCTAAAAGGTTCTGGAAGGATTAGTAATGTAACCGAGAAGTGGGGACAGAGTCAGTGTTTCCTGGGGAAAACTGTAATAAGAACTCCAGAACCCATTAATAAATCCCTTTCCCTTCTTCACTGAGCTAGGTGGGTTCACAAGCACAGATGGAAAAAGTATTCCAAGTGAGTTTACTTATAAAACTACAGCCAAACCCATAACACACCACCTAGTACTATACTTCTCCCTTCCTGCCCCACTTAGATTTTTCTTTCACTTTTGCTGATCTAGGATTGCACCTCCTAATACAACCTTACTTAGCATGTAAACTTTCCCCTAGGTTACTGTTTACTGGGAAACTAGAATTAAAACACCAATAATAAACAGAGGTAGGGACAATTGAAATCTCTAGCTGACCATATTCTCTGGTACGTTATGTTGACACAAAAAGAGTCAAAGTTAAATTTAAATAATCTCTCAGTCAAGTTGAATGTCAGGAATAGGATTCGATCTTCAGTATAAAAGCTCAAAGATAGAATTTCAAGTATGTGGATATAATATAGTTATATAAGCACACAGGTATAGATGCAAACAATCACTTTTTCGCTTATTTCTAAAGTTTTTAAAGAAAAGAAAATTTTTCATCCATCTGGTTGCAGTGCCTATATTACTTCAGCACATCAGGGTGTCTTTAAAATGAGCTGGTCAAGTTCAACTTACGCTGTTAATAAACATTCACACAGAGCAAAGGCCATTAGACTGCAGAGTTCTGGCACAGCGTGAGTCTTTATGTAAAAGCAATAGACCTCTTAATATTCTGCGTTATAAATGAAGAGCTGACAGACCCTTAACTGTAATGGCACTAGCAGGCCCAGCTATAATGACAGTACATGTGCATAACATAAATTAGAACTTTACAGCATCGGCAAGGTCTCTGAAATCCTCATTCTTAAAAGCCAGCACTAGGTGGAGACAGTGGTTCATGCAATGGTTGCAGGCAGCCTTTTCTCACCTGTGGAGAACTGACTTCTAAATAATATCTGCTTCCATTTTTCTCTTCAGTGTAAAACGGGGTATTTTTGAACAATCAGTTTTTGTTGTTGCTTTTTTTTGTGCAATATTGAGGATCAAATGTAGGGCCTCACACATGTGCACTACCACTGAGTTACATCCCCAACCCCGATTGGAATTTCAAATAGAAACATATAAAACAAAACATCTCATGTTTTGGAAGAACCTATCTGAAAAATCTCACATATACACAAACCCCTTAAGGTGGCAAAGACAATTTTATTTAAAATAATGTCATTATTAATTCTGCCTTTCCATTAAAGGTAAAATTCTATTTATAAAATTTTATAAGTATCTACCCCCACGAATAAATATATGACTCAAGTTATAAGCCTTCCCAGATTTATCTGAATCAAAAATAACAAAATTTAGAATCATTCTTTGTGTGTGTGTGCGTGTGTGTGTGTGTGTGTGTGTGTGTGTGCTCATGTGTTTGTGATACTGGGGAATTAACCTAGGGGTATTCTACCTACAAGCTATACCCCTGGCTCTTTTTTATTTTTTGTTTTGCAACAGGGTCTTGCTAGATTGCTGAGAGACTTGTTACATTACTGAAGCTGTCCTTGAACCTATGATCCTCCTATCTCAGGCTCCCAATTACTGGGATTACAGATGTGCACCACTATGCCCAGTTAGGATCATTCTTTAATATTCTGGTTGACAGATACCCTCTCTCTCAAAAACTAAGTTCAGAATTGATCATATTAATTTCAATCTGATTAATTTAGTCACAGCTCTACCAGAATGATCTATTCAATTAATCTTACAAAGTAATGGAAAACAAAAACACTTTAGATAATGTTTTCAGAGTTCAGTGCTTTTGATGGAACTACAACACTGTGGCAGACTCTGAACATTTGTGCAAGACTGTATGCATTGAGACAGAAAGGTATTATTTGGCACTCTTGGAAATCAATAGCAAAATAAAACAAACCTAAATGTCCCCCAGTTGAAAAGAAATAGTCTTTTCATATTCTATCAGGACACAATTATATTGTTTCCAACAATGTAATGAACATAGTAATAAATGATACAATATATAATTTGGAACCAATACAGTAAGTAATACTCAGGCAAATTCCAACCCAAATCAGCAGTGTCTAACAAACATGCATGTAAAAATGATCAGATTCACACCCACATCTGTCAAAGAGACTGTTTAACTTTCTGTTTTATGCTAGGACCTATGTGTTTATTTAACTGACGACTTCTCAGTTTTTAAGATGATCTAAGCCACAAGATTATGCCACTTAGAATTCATGTATAATTAATTTAAAATCGCATGGTTCCTCAGAAATAGTGAACAGCATGTTATTTATATAGCATGATAATATATTTTATGCATTGACTTTGATAGAATTCACTTTATGAGACTGAATTTAAGTACCCCATCTCTAAAAAAGAAAAGGATAAGAGAAATAGATTAGAAAATGATAATAATGACCTACTTTGATGAGATTTGATAATAGCTCAACAAAATCCCATTGATTTGAGCTGTTTTGAAGCTTTCTAAGGTTCTAATCATCTATATGGGAAAGGAATCACTCAAAATGAGGAATTACATGCATGCATCGTGGAAAACTTATATCCATCAAATATCACTCTCTAGTCTTTTACCAATACCACTGTATGAAATGGTTTAAGGGACATTTACCTTGCAAGTTACACTGAATATTAGGGGTAAATTTAATTGTTTGTATGTAAATAACTGTTTTTAAGATTCACATTTTAAATAACTTTACCCCAACAGGAACAAAGCACAGGAGACTGAAGCGTTATTAATTTGCAAGCCAAAATTTATAAAGACCAAGTAACTTTTATATATTAAACATTATTCTAGTTTCTTTTGGGGATATTTTGTGCAGACTAATAAATACAATTATCATTCTTTCTTAAATATTCCCCTTTGTTCCATCGCTTTACATTATTTTGATAAATTAGCAAATTACTTAAAATAGAAACCAGATTTTAATGGCAATTAAGGGCAAACAAGGAGAACATCATGATCATGGTCCAATCTTGCATAACTGGGAATTTCTAAGAATGAGAAATCATTTCAACAATTATACTGAAAATAATGTTTATTTCATCACAATTCCCATGATTTTACCCCTCACAATTAAAGATCATTAATTAAGCCTCTAAACACAATCTAAAGTGTATTTTAATCAGTTATGAAATATGGTAGAAATCTGTGGTTCATTAATGATCATTGCCAGCAGAGCATACATTGCGTCTAGAAAAACAAATGCAGATAGATATACAGATAGCTATAAAACCAATCTTAACATCTCTTGGAAGTTGGGTTCCTAAAGTAAATCTTTCACCTGCTCTATTTTGTTTTGTTTTTCTAGTTGGTTGAGCTTCCTGGCTATTTAGATTCTGGATACCTAGAAGTAATCTATATTCAGCACTAAAAACCTATCATTATCTCCCATACTCAAAGAGTTTCATACTTGTTACAAAAGCACAGCTCTCCATGCAGCTACAGTAAAGTCTCTACCAAGTGCAAGATTTGTTAAAAAAGAAAAGGAAAGAGAGAAAGATAAAAAGAAAGAAAATACCAAAGAAAGAAAAAAGAAAATTTTCTTCCTTCAACAATACTTGCTTATGATGGAAGCTCATGTGATTTCTGAGTTCCTGAATCTGTTTCACTTGACTCCTATGTGGGTTTGATAGGTTAGCTTTGGTATCTCAGATCTTTGGTGGATAAAATCCCTGAAGCTTCCATAATCTACTTTTACACAAGTAAAAGTAATTAATACTGTCTATTGAGCACCTGCTGTCTTCCCCTGGCACCAAGACAGACATTGCAAGAAATACACAAGAAGTTTGGTTTCTGCTCTCAGGAAAGTTACAGCACTTTAAGAAGAAGCTAAAATTTTTATGCTGAGGAAGATCTTTTAAAACAATACCATACATAATGCAATGAAAAAGAAATGGCATTTTCAACAAGAGTTGTAGCAGGTACTCTGAGAGGAAAGAAAATAATATGAGCTTTACCTTACAAAAAGAAACCATGGAGGAAGAGAATTCTTGAAAGATGAATAAATTTTGTATACATTGAGAATAAAGGGTTTGTAATGGAGGAGAGAGAGGTCATTTCAAGAGACCAAAGAAGAATACAATCTCTCCATAGTTAAACTCCAAAACATGATGCTTTGAGCACTCACAGGGCTCTAGCTACAAGAGTGATTCATACCTACAGCTTTTCATTTCCTAGTCTCATTTCTGTCCAGACAATTAATTTTGCTTAAAGTGTTAATTGTCTGTATTTATCCATATCAGAAAGGAACAGTTATCCCCCAAATCAGTTCTCTCTCTCTCTCTCTCTCTCTCTCTCTCTCTCTTTCCATAATAGATTTTTAACTATTCAGCTAATGACAATATTCCTTTGCATTTAGGTGTAGCCATGTACCCAAGTCCTGACTAAATGAGTTGTGGGGGGTACAATGCGCAGCACTTGTGGATCTTACCCCTAAAGCAATCACACATGTGCCCCCACCCCGGGTCCCTTTTCTCCATCCCACTGGCTGAGAGGAGACTAGAGCTGGACCAGCTACTTTAAGACTCACAGGTGGAAGCCACATGATAAAAATGGCAGAGCCACCTACCAGCTCTGCAGCGCCACCTATCTGTGAGCCATCATGTAGAGAGAAATGAGCATCTTTGTAATAGTATTTTGGAGTCTTTCTGTCACAGCAGCATAGCCCACACACTTTCTATAATGTTGGTTCTTTTCCATCTCCCAGTCTTTGAACTTTTCCTGTGCTTCTGCTGAGCCTCTGAACTGCCTTTCCTGCTGTCTACCTCTGGGGACATTTCACATGTTGCTGCCACCATTGCCAGCCCATCTCTTTCCTAATTCTCATTGCTCCTTTCATCAACTCCTGTCCTGTTCCTTCCTTCCTCTGATGTTCACCCACCAGTTTATCCAGTGGTCACCTTCTCTAAGTTCTTAAAAATGTTCTTAGAGGCAATGAGGATAGTTCTTCAGAAATACTCGCATGAAGTTGTTTGGTTGGTTTTTTTAAAAAAAATTAATTTCCAGGGCCAGGGTGTACAATGTCTTTTAAAAACATATTTTCAGGGGCACTTGTCTATGTAAAAAGTGTGTAATTTCAAAATACATCCCAAAATTTATGTGTCCATGTGAAATACAGTGATTTATTGATAATATTTAGGAAAATGGGTAGGGAAGAATACTTGTGCATTTGTTCATTACTCATTTGGTGCTTGTGAATATTCGTCATAGGGTGTAGACACCATCTCAACTTTAGGAACTATATCTTTGTATGCATTATCATCAAATGTGCAGTTCCTGACTAATTTGATATCGCTTCTCTCCCCCTGTCCGCCCCAAATCCCACTGCCATAGCTAATTTGAACCCATTTGTATCCATACATTATAGATCATCTTACCTCTGCAGTTCCTTGATAGCATGATACAATGCTGTTTGCATAATTATACCACCCATCATGACATCCATGAGTACCAGCTTACAATGATCCCCTCAGAGGTCATTACTGGGCTTCATTGATGATGACCAAATGCAAGTCTTGCCCAGAGTATGCAGAAAAATAAGAATGATCACTTGTTTATATTCACATTAAATATATTTGGGGAATTTTATAGTAAAATCATAGATCAACACAAGTCCAATGGTATTTTATGTTGAGCTTTTAGGCTGCAATCATTGCATTCTAGAATGTTATATGTTATTTCTTCTAGTCTTGACCACACCCAGTCACCAGAGGAAAGGAGACAAGGGTCAGTGGATCAGTCTCATTTGCACAAACATAGGATAAGGCAGGAAGATTACATGTTTGAGGGCAGCCTGGGAAACTCGGTGAAACCCTGTTGCACAATAAAATAAAAAGTGCTCTGGATGTACCTCAATAGCAGAGCACTTGCCTAGCACACATGAGATCCTGGGTTTGATCCCCAGTACCATAAAAATTAAAAAGAAAATAAAGAGATCAACAGGAGATAATGTCACCTTGACCAAAGGTAAGAAAGGACATAGATTCAATTGACCAAATGACAGGTTGAGATCTCAGAGTAGTAATCTCAAAAGTCCTCAGAAAAGATAGGTATGGTCACCACCAGAAGACTCCCAGACAGACATGTGGCACACAGCCTGCAGGCAGGGTAGGAAGCCTGGATGCCAGTGGAGAGGTGCCCAGGACAAAACAGAGCCACAGACCAGCACTCTGGTCAAAGCACATACAGGTGAAGGACATCTGGGCACACACACAGGTCCAGAGCCCTGAACTTGTCCTGTGTCTGGCAGGAGTGAGAGTCACCCCAAATCATCATGTCAGTACCACTCTTTAGGCCTAGACTCCATACCATCCTATGAAGGAAATGCTGTGCTGGCCAGCAGGAATGACCCATCTACCAAGCCACCTATGGACCCAGGACTTCTCAGGGAGTCTGTCCAGCCTCACACAATGGGTATAAGACCACAGAGGGCCCTGAAGGGTAGATATGAGGAAGGGCCCATCATGACCCTTGTCTGCACATGGAGCATCCCAGTCACCAGACAGGTTTTAGAGAATTTTAAGACAGGACTTCAAAGTGTGGAGTCCCCTGAGGCCTGGGCTCTGAGGTAGGGGATCTACTTGTTCGCTCTGGCATGGTTCTGTGTGTGTACCCAGGGAATTGTGGAATAGACTTTAATTATCACTACTGAATATGGGTTCAAAGGAACTGGCAGTCATGAGGAAATGAATGTCAGCTTTCCAAAAGTGTTTTCAGGATGATTTCTCTGAACAGCTCGTAAGGTCCACAGATAATCTACTGTGAGTCACCTATTAGTTCTCTGTCAATCAAAGACCCCAGGAAGTGGATGAGAGAAAGAATGAACAAGCAATTGAGAAGGAAAGAAGAATATAGTAGAACGGTTATCTAGGGAAGGGAATGATGGGGTTGGAGAGCCCTGAGGAATGGAAGAAGAAGAAATATCAATAGGAAGTCCACAAATGTAATGAAATACCATTTCATTATATTTTTTGTCTAAAGTCCGTCTTGGGACGCACCGTACAAGGCATTTTCAGCATCTCCATTTATTCTGGTGGTTGCCAGAGACCCAACGAAGTGAAGCAGCTTCTATCCTTAAGGAGTCTCCATTTGGTGAGAGGGACAGATCAGTAGAACTAGTGTCAGTGACACAGGTGACCACAGTGATCATGAGGCTTATCCAGGTACTGCAAGGAACCACTGATTCCTCCTGAGGGGCTGGGGGAGTCCAATGGGGAGGAAACGGGAAGTTAGTTCTCCAGGACTTAGAACAAAGTCTGGCCTATAGGATGCGCTCTGCTTTGTACTGAATGAATGGATGAACTAAACTGGACTATATTTAAAATCTAGCCAGCAAATTCTGGGTTCTCAATTCCCTATATACTCAAAATTCTTAAATCTAAAATGAGAAAGATAAATTCGCAAGATTTCCCTTACACCTAAATAGAGTATGAGATGAGATGAGATGTTTTGCATGTTACGATTTGCCAGACACCAGCAAGGCCCACTACTCAAAAATTGGTTCTCAAAAGGAAGTCCTAAAATATCATCATTAACAAGCAATCTCTGTGTTCAAATAAAGATTAGTTTGTTTGGCCAAGGCCATTGTAAGATTTACTAAACAAAGGGTTGGTATGTTATAATCTGTGGTAGGCTAAATAATGGTTCCTCAAAAGATATCCACATCCTAATCCCTGGAATATGCAGATGTTACTTTACAGAGCAAAATTGAACTTTGCAGAGATGGTTAAGGATTTTGAGATGGGGAGATTATCTTGAATTAACTAGGTTAGCCCAAAACACTATCAAAGTTGTTTTTATAAGAGAGAGGCAGAGGGAAATCTGACACTGCAAAAAAAGAAAATACAATGTGACCACAGAGGCAAAGATTGGAGTGATGAGATCTAAACCAAGGGATGCTGGCAGCCACCAGGAGCCAAGAGGCAAGGGCTGTATTGTCCCTGCTGTAGCGCCTACAGAGAGGGCGTGGCCCTACCAGCACCTTGATTTCAGCCCAATTATACTGGTTTTGGAGTTCTGGCATCCAGAAATATGAAAGAATAAATTTCTGTTGTTTAAAGCCATCAAGTTTGTGGTATTTTGTAATAGCAGCCTCAGGAAACTAATACATAATTTTCAAGATAAGTTACAAAATTCAACAGTACTTGCTTCTGTGATTTGGAACAAGTTTGTGAGTATAAAAATAGAAGAAATTTTATAATTCATATAGTATTTAGTATTCCTTTTCAGTTACTATTTTAATATGGATTTTAGGGGTAGTTTTCTTCATTTTCTTTTATTAAAAGCATTTTAAATTACAAACAAATGACATTTACGTATTTTATGTTCTGCTTTTCTTTAAAAATAGTTTATAATTTTTGCGTTATGTTTTTCATAATATCACTTTTTCTTAACTGCATAAAAGTTTGCTGAAATATAAACTATAGATTACTTAACTAAATCCTTATTATTAAATAGGGTGCTTCTAATTTTTACAGTTATATAAAACATCAAAATAGATATATTTGTTCATAAACCTTCCCCTGCCCTTAGTATTTAGCATTGTTATTTTCTTAGGCTAGACATATAGAAATGCAATTGCTAAAACAAGTAATATTAACATTTTAATTTTATTTATTCATTTATTTATTTATTTACTTATTTAATTAATTTGGCGGTACTGGGGATTGAACCCAGGGGCTTCTACCTCCGAGCTACACCTCCAGTCCTATTTTTTATTCTTTATTTTGAAACAGGGTCTCACTAAGTTGCAGAGGGCCTCACTTGGTAGCTGAGGCTGGCTGCAAACCCGGATCCTCCGGTCTCAGCTGCCCAAGTACTGGGATTACAAGCGTGCGCTACCACACCTAGCTTAACATTTTAAATCATTAAAAAGTTCTCTAAAAGTTACATGGATATTCATGTCAACCATAGGTTATTTACCTATTTTGATGTAGAACTGAAAACTTAATGTGACCTTCTCAGACCTGTCTGGATTAGGTGCTTTTATACTCTGGAAATTTTTAACCAGCACAACTTAACTGTTTGATTAATTTCTCTTCCCTTCCCTTAACTGTAAGGTCTATAAGGAGAGAGCTCCTAACCATGCACATGGTTATAACCCCAGAGTCTAGCAAAGTATATGAAATATAATAGATGCAGGAGACACTGGATAAAAATTTCTTACACCAACAGGAGAGAAGTTAATGGGGACGGTTATGTAGTTCAAAACAATTTCCTTCTCTATGTTTAAGGTAATTCATTCCTTATAACCTTTCAAAATACAAGCATAATCATCAAGCTCCTATATATACCACATATAAAAAACCTTGTGCTAAGTGTTATAGGGATTTAACAAGAATTATAAAAATGTAATGCTTGAGTCTAGGGATACAGCAAGTAGAACACTTGCCTCGTGTACATGAGGTCCTGGGTTTGATTCCCAGCACATAAAAAAAGGGGGGCTGAAGCAAATGTAATACTTGACTTTCCTATTTGGAGGGGATGGCAGGATATACATAGTCAAATGCTTAACGACACAAAAGTTATGCTGTTCAATATGGTGGCCACTAGATAAATGTAGTTATTTAAATACAAATTTGGTTGAACTAAAATCAAATAAGAATAAAAATGCATTTCCCAGCTACACTATCCACCTTTGAAATGCTCACTAGCACAGCCCTGCGACATAGCGTAAGAGTAAGTAATAAGATGTGAGCGGCACATGGTTTGTCTCTGTCTGATTCTGGGAGAGCAGAGTAAGCAGGAGGAGGTCCGTGAGGGATAACCAATTTGTTTTTTTTTTAATATGTTTTTATTGGTGCATTGTAGTCTCACATCACAATGAGTATCAGTTTGGTGTTAACATACATACACACAGCTCTTGGTGTCCCTCCTCCCCGCCTCCCTCCCCCCCACATGTAGCAATGAAAATAATGTTGGTATAATCTCATATGTACACATTGTTTATGACAGTAATTCCATAGATTCACTTCTTTCTTGCCCTTCCCCTTCCCTTGTACCCCTTCCCTTGCACCACTGAGAGTTCTCTGTTGTCATTGGAGTCCCTTTTGTGTCCCCACTACTCCCTAGGTTGCGCATATTAATGAAAACATATGTCCCTTCTCTTTTTGTGATTGGCTAATCTCACTTAACATAATGTTCTCCAGATCTTTCCATTTTCTTGCAAATGCTGTTATTTTGTTCTTCTTTATTGCTGAGTAGAATTCCATTGTGTGTATTTCCCATAATTTTGTAATCCATTCATCTGTTGATGGACATCTAGGTTGGTTCCATAATTTG
>PVJS01040872.1:0-18226 GCA_004027185.1 Glis glis
GTGGTGTGTATATCTGTGTGTGTGTGTGTGTGTGTAGGATGGCACCCAGGGCCTTATGCATGCTAGGCAAGCACTCCGCCACTGAGCTGATCCCCAACCTGAAAGTGTTTTTCTGAACTCCTCTCTCAGTGTGGTGTGGTCTAAATTCTGCCCCTCCGATATTAATCTGCTTTTCTCTACTTGCATTTTCGGCCATCACATTGCTCATTGTTTATTCTCCACCACTTCAGAGTCTCTTTGTTTTAGGTCTATCTTGCAAATACAGCCGAGTATTGAATTTTGCTTTGTTAGGCAATTTGAAGTTCTTTTTTTATCAATAGGTAATTTGTTATACAGGGTTGATATGAATAATAACTTTGGCCTCCTTTCTTTCATATTTTTTGTTGAACACATCCATGTAGATTTAAATCATGTAACTTGCTTTATACTGTGTGTGTGTGTGTGTGTGTGTGTGTGTGTGTGTGTGTGGTGTGGTTAGTATGCCTTTTGGCATGTCTAAAAATTTGCATTTAAAAAATGGTTATGATATTGTGTATATTGCTATTATTGAGCTGAATTAAAACACCTAAATCAATGTTTAAAAGATTAAGCATCAGTGCAGCTCGTGGGCGTGGGGGCCGGGGCTTCAGGCGAGGGGTCCCTCGGGTAGGCTGGACTCGCTCTCACATCTGAGGCGCGTTATCCATCGCCTCGCAGAACTCAGCTCTGCTCCTCCTCCGTCCCTTTTCTGGCAGAGGAGACTTGAGAGACTCTAAGAAGCAGTGGGCGAGAACTTTTTCAAGCTTCTGCTTGGTTTAGATCCATTACCTTCCCATGGGTCAAAGGAAATAACATGACTAAGTCCAGAAAAATGGTGGGAGAGTAAATGGGAGGGATGGAGAATCAAGGGGTTTTTTTGTGTGTATATGTTGTTTTGTTTGTTTTTGTTTCTTTTTGCAATGACTACAGTTATAAGTATTCTGATACGTTTATAAAATTCCCTTTGCCATCCCGTTGTGTGTAGGGAGGTGGATATTGTATTTAAAATGAGGAAAATAGTGGTGATCAGCTACATGATATATTTACCTATTTATGTTTCCAAGTGACTATACTAAAGTCTCTGAGAAGACCTGATTTAAAAAATAAAAAGGAAAACAAAAAAGAACTTCCAAGTATTTTTTTTACCAGAAATCCCCATACTTATTGGACCACCTAGCTACACACACACACACACACACACACACACACACACACACACACAGTTTTTGGTCTTTAGAATCGTCCTCTAGTTCTAGTGGTTAGAGTACCCTTTGGCAAGCGCTCTCTTAGATTTATAATCCAATATGCCTTCCTTCTCTTTGTTGGCAGAGTTCTGCCCTGGTCTTCATCTCTCCTAATATGCAGGTCAGCCTGTGTCCATCCAAGTTCTGCTTATGAGACAACATTTCCTCTGATATCCTTAACAGTTTTCAAATAGTCTCATCTATCCCATTTTTCTGTCAGTAAATATATTCCAACTGGATGATCATTTTGAAGAGTTGGAGTTATGAAATTCTGTGCTTTTCTAATTTTAGGAAAATACATTGCTCTGTCCTCATAAGGTGATGCTGGAGAGGGGCACTCCCAGAGGATTATTATACTTCTAAGGGACAGCAGAAGTCTTCTTTTCAAGGCAGAAAAAACACACGACTCCACCTAGATTTATGACACCGTCACTGTGGGTGCGCCTCTCGCTACATCACTCGGGGAGTTGTTTTTTCTATAGCAGTAGGAGAGCTGGTGCCATGCCCCAGGAGCTGGAAGAACATTCTGGGGACTCTGGCTCCAGCTCAGACGCACAGAACCTGAATCACAGCATTTGGCAGCCAACATCGATGTCTCAGGAGTCCTGCTGGTCCTTGCAGAGTTTCTGCAAATTGAACTTAGCCAGATATTTCATGTAGGTCCTTTCTTACAAAGTTTTATGGAAAGATTTAATAATAGGGAAATATAGATATGGTGGGCATATTTTTCTAAATTAGAAAGGTGGGCATACTGCCTTGAAAAATTCTTTAATATAAAAAAATGGAGCAAAACATGTTGGTACTTCAAAGTTGGCTCATTCTTTTAGACTTTACTTGCTGTCTTGTTTTAATGTTTCTCGTTTTATATGGTTTTGCACTTTCCTAACTAAAATGTAATGACTTAAAAATAGGAACCATAATCGATATGGTTTTGCATCCCGTGACTGGCCCAAGGCAGGTGACATAAATCTTGAAACACAGAGTCAACTGGAAGAATGAAGTTGAGTCTTCAATAATGAAGACATGTCAGCTGAGTTTATACGTGTATAGTAGTCAGAGAATCCTAAGACAAATACCAGGCAAAAAGAGTACAAGAAGAATAGGAATGAATACCTGAGAGACATGGTATGTGACTGAAATCTTAAAAAAAAAAGAAAGCTTTGGATGGGAACCAAAGAGCAACAATGGTAATATCAAGGACAGTCATCTAAGTGGAGTGACGTGAAACATAGAATATATGTTCAGGATCAGGATAATGTGGCAGAAAAAAAGTCGGTTATCATTCCAGAATATTCATCAGAAAAGAAAAAGGTCCAATGAACCAGAAGGCATGTTTGCTGAAAAAGATAACACGAAATTAACTGTGTCAGAATTGGAGTGTTTGGTGCTATTTAGATAAAAGAAGAAGCAGCTAATGAGAAGAATTTGTAGTTATCATAAAGCACCTTTGATCATTACAATGAAGGAAATTCAGTTTACTGAAGTGTAAATTCAGTGGCTGATCATCTTTCTCTGAGACTTGTTAAGAAGAAAGGTATATTTGGCATAGAAAGCTGAGTTTGGGAGGTCAGTATAAGTACCTTTTGTCTAAAAACTATTGGCAATCACATTGTAATTAGGTAATTAAAACCATCATTCCCACAATTTCCTTCCCCATATTCCATTGTATAATTGACTTTCCCCGTAACTGGGCTTAAAATTCCCAACATGAGAGACACTTCTTCAAATTAGACAAGAAAAAGGAGGTCATTATTTAAAAGGGCATAATTCCAAGTTTGCAAATTCCCTCCAAAATTATTTATGTAAAATATTATTTTCTTTGTTAATACGTAGTGTTAATTATATTCTTCTTTTTCTTTATTTATTTTGGCTAAAGTTGATGTCAAAATCTAAAATGGAAGTAGAGTGAGAAAAAAAAGGTATGAGTTGAAATATTTGAGGTGCTGGGAAGTCAAGCTAAAGATACCATTAGGATCGAAGGTGAGACTACAGGATGCGAAAGCGTCCATGCTGGGCTTGGTGATGGTCTTGACTATCTTGTCTCTGTCAGAACTTTCTCTCTCTCTCTTTTTTTTTTTTTTGCGGTACCGGGGATTGAACCTAGGGGCGTTCTACCTCCGCGCTACACCCCCGGCCCTATTTTTTTTATACTTTATTTTGAAACCGGGTCTCACAAAGTTGCGGAGGGCCTCACTAGGTAGAGAGAGAGAGAGAGACAGGGAAAGAGAGAGAGAGAGAAAGAGAGAGCTGAAGCTGGCCGCAAACCTGGATCCTCCGGTCTCCGCCTCCCAAAGTACTGGGATTACAAGCGTACGCCACCATGCCCGTCTCTCTCTCTTTTTTTTGACATAAGTATTATGATTTTATTTATTTATTATTGGGTGCATTGTAATCTTACATCAGCTAGAGGTACAGCATATTAGAAAATTACATGCACACAACTCTTGTTGCCCTCTCCACCAGATCTCCCCCACCCTCATCCTGCAAATCTTTGAGGATGGAATTGGCAATTTGGTAAACGTTCATGGCATTATTTCTACTATGCATTCTTTATGACTTAGTCTCCTACCGCCTTCCCTAACCACCCTCAGTCACTCCCCTCAAGTCTCTGCTCGTCTATCTGATGTTGGCCTTACTTCCGAATATCTCTCTAGCTTCCACATATAAGAGGGAACATGCATCTACTTGTTCTTTGGGACTGGGTGTACTCACGTAGTACAATATTCTCGAGTTCCATCCATTTTCCTGCAAATGGTGTAACTTTCATTGTGTACTGCTGTGGCACATCGCACACCCAGAGACTAATGCTGGGAAGCATTCTCCTTACCAAGCCACTGTTGAGCTTCTGTGACACCATAGAATTCTGGATGGTCTGCACTAAGTATATGGTGGGTCCTCTCTTTTCTCAACTGATATGTTTGTGCCTGGAAGGAGGGAGACATTCTACAAGGAAACTTAGGAATGGATGCAAAAAATAAAAAAGAAGGAAAAATAAAACAGTACTTTTAGAAAACAATGCAGAATTCTATATTCTAGTACTAGTTTAAATTTTTAATATTTGTACTAGAAAATGGTAATTTTGCTTACTAATAGTTGTCAGATGTATTAAATGCAACCTGGACCAGTTAGTTTCTCTATGTAGGGACATTTGCTGTTTAAATTGACTTATTGGTCTTTGGATATTTTAAGAATGCCGCAGTCAGAATAAAGCCATTTATGCCTCTTATAATTAAGCAGAAGACACTCACAGATGTTCAATATGGGTTAAAATTTTTGAGTTTTTCATTTTTTCATTGCCAAGACTTTAAACCTTTACATACTATTATTTTTAGATATTAACTATAACCTTTAGAATAATAAGGAAAATAGTAGCAGCAACTAGCTCATGTTAAATACTGCAACTAAATACAGTATTTAGCCTAATATGGTATTTGCAAAAATTTGAATCATATCATAGGCTCATGTTTTCATTTTTTTTAATTCTAACACATGGTATGTGCATTTGAAATGGACCATTTGATAATAAAGTTTAACATTTCATTCAACTTCAATGAAGGAGACTTAGAAAATGGCAATGTGAACATATGAGTATGTACTCTTGTTTTCCCCATCTCTGCCCTCTAATATTCTCACCGTAGGCCTTATTAGTGTCAGGCCCAGCTCTGCCATCAACCTCAGCAACTGCACCTGTTCCCACATCTCTGATCCAACATCCCTGCGTCTCTAAGTTGAAGCCCATTCCTCACATTCTATGTGTCCAACTAATTAGTGGACAATATCATTTTTTAAATCATTACAAATAAACTGAATGGTTACTGATTATCCCCCTCTTAGAAACCCAAATAAGTTTTGCCACCACTTATATTTATAAAAAATAATTCCAATATATTGACAAAGTCCTACTTTCTGGTGCAGATAACTTTGGAATTAGCTGCCACCTTCTGTCAACATTCTCACTGCTATAATCCAAAACACCCGGCCACACAAATTAGAAGAAGGAAGATTTATTTGCTCACACTTCTGGAGATTTCTGGAGTTCAATCCATGTTAGGCCAGGTTACATCTTCAGAGCTCAGGGCATGGTTGTGGGAGACAGAGAGAGGGAGAGAGCAAGGGCTCTGCTCTTACATCATGAGGCCAGAAACAAGAGAGAGCAAGGAAGGGGATTCCAGGACACAAGCATAGTCCCTAAGACCACACCCTCAGAAACCCACCTCCTCCAGCCTAGGTTACCACCCAATAAATCCACTAAAAAGGATTTATCCACTGATGAGATTACAACCCTCAGTATCAACTCTGAACACCGGTACATGAGCTCTTTCAGGGATCATTCTATAGCTTACCATAACACCAGCTATCCACTGCTCCGTTGTAGGACTTTATGTGCAAAAGGGTTCATGTGCAAAAGGGCGCAGGGCTGTAGATAGTATGAGGCGGGAGGGAATGAAAGCCCATTCCCAAGGAGGCTGGGACCATGCTAGGTGGTCTGGTTAGAAAAAGAAGCAGCACCATTGTTTTGGGATAAATACTACAATGCTGTTTTATTTTATTTTAAAAAATGGTTAACAGCATTTATTTTAAAATGCTGAAGACACTGTTTCCATGGTAGGAAAAATATATATAAATAATTCCTCTGTGGAAAGAGACTCTAAGTAGGCAGCCAAGAATTAAATATAATGCTGTCTCTATTTTCATAGTATTTCATGTCAGGAAAGTCCCAGACTGTCACTATTGAGGATTATGTACTTTTAAAATTGTCATTTAAGAGCAAAGAAATGACTTTTGTGGGTTCTTGAGTTTAGGAAGATATAACCAATCCTTCTTCGTGAATATCCTCAGATCCAGAGCCATGTAAATGTTCTAACAATGTATCCTTTCAAAACAGGGATGCAAATACGTATGGTTCATTCCAATGTAGCCACCATAATGGCAAAGATAACTGACTATTTTTATTTGATTTGAGGAACTCTGTTCCTTCCAATGCTAAAGACATAAAAATATGAATTCTTTTGCTTTTAGGAAAAGCTAAAACACTTAATTTTCTTGAATTAAAAATATCCCATATTCCATGTTGGAAGTACACACAAACTCTGTTACCCAGTTACCTAATATTTTCTTTGCCAATCCCATGTGAAATTATTCAAAGATTGCTAGATCTTTTTGTGCAAAGTTCAGCAGTACCGGTGGCTCTGGGGCCACCTGGGAACGTATAATAAATGCAAAATCCTAGGTCCCACCTCAGGGAGACTGAATGGGAATCTGCATTTTGACAGGATTACCGAGTGATCTGAACAGACATTGAAGTGTGAGAAACTACGGTGTGGCTCATCATGGTGGTGGCAAGAAGTAGTCTGGTTGGAGTAATTTAAAAACTTATTCAGTAAATGGATTTTAAATTTGATTGCTGGAAATGAGTCATTGCTTGGATATATGTCAGTTAATCCTGGCTCGAGTCTTATTACTTAAATGGTTTATCAATTTTACCAAGCTATTCTTTGTACTTCATATTTCTTTTCATATTTGTTATTGGAAAATGACAAATTATCTTTCAAGCTTTCTATGCTCTATGGTATTGCAGTACCATGAGTTAAAAATTAGACAGAACAGTTAGAATCTCAGCTGAAAGCGCTCTCAAATTTATTGTTTGTTGGCCATCAGTCATTACATAAGAAATTGAGGAAAGGCACCAACTGGGAGAAATACAGGCTATCCTTGCTTTTATTTTTATTATGTTCGCAATTACCCATGCTCTGCAGCCCCCACCCAGATGTATGCACACAATTCCCCCAAAAGATGAAATATTATTATCATCCTTTGTTAACACATTTTTATAGTCACAGCAGTAGAGTTACATATGAGTAGGAGACCAAATAAATGTTCCCCTCAAAACTTTTCCTACCCTCAATGCACAGCGTGGCAATGCAGTATAATTTCTCACTCTTTGATCAGTTCTGTGTAATCCCAAGAAAAAATTGCTTTCTCAGCTTTGGATATACTGACTCTAACATCTCTTCAGTCTCTTGCCAGATGTAAAATGGAACGGTTTTGAGTGCAAGAGACTTAGTAAGCAGTGACTAATCTATACCACCCATCATCTTAAAGCTTGCAAAATGAACTCACTTTCTCTTTGTCTTATAGATGGAAAGAATGAAAAGTACAGAAATGCACATGATTCCACTATAAATTGGTTAATTATGCTCACTTCTATTTTCTATTTGTAAAGATATTTGATAGTCGTTTCTGTTAGGAATTACCCCACTTTTCATTAGTGAGTTTCGCAGCTGCTTAGAGTTCCTGGCAGGCAGCACCGTTTTAAGGCTGGGTAAGTCTAAAATGTTTTCCCTAAAGTTTCAGTTCATATTGAAAACAGGCACACACTCTTGAATGTTTAAAGCAGAATTTTTTCTGGCCAAATATTCAGTGTCAACACAAAATACTGCAGAAGAAATTACATTTAAGTTTTTTTTTTGGTTTGTTTCTTTCCCTTTTTTAACTCAAAATTTAAAAGAATAAAAACAGGATCAAAGGGAAGAGAAAGAGGGAGGAAAAAGAGAAGAGAATAAAGAGGGAAAAACTACTACATAGTTTAACTCAAGTTTGCCGAGATTAATTTTAATTCATTATTAATAATCTAGTAACCTGACCCAAGGAGGCTTATAGAAGATTGATATCTAAAGATCTTTCTTTCCAAGAATGTCAAACTCAATAACAAAAACAAACAAAATGTAAATCTTTTCTAGAAACAAGTGAATCCTTGGATATTATCTGCTCTCTAGTGTCTAAATGATACGTCAAAGAACATCTTTTCAATGGCTTTCTTTAATGAAAAAAGCAGATTGATTATCAAGAACATCAGAAGAAATAAATTGACCTTAAAAACTGTACTATTGCTCGTACGGTCATATACAACTACATAACTGCGGGAAACACTTGGTTTTTAAGATTAATTTTAAGCTGACAAGAGAGTAGATTTTTTTTCAGAATGCACTTGTTTTGATTGGTCCCAGGGCCCTTGCAAATACCCAACTCTGAGGGAGTTCAAGACCCTTTTGTAAAATGGCATCACGCTTGCATAGAACCTACACATATCTTACACATATATGTTTGTGTGTGTATGTGTGTGTGGTACTAGGGATTGAAGTTAGGGGCATTCTATCCCTGAACTACACCCCCAGCCCTCTTTTTTTATTTTAAGACAGGGTCTCACTTAGTTCTGGAGGGCCTCGCTAAATTGCTGAGGCTGGCCACAAATCTGCGATCCTCCTCTCTCAGCCTCCCAAGTACTAGGATTACAGGTGTGCCACCATGCCCGCTCTCTAGTGTACTTAAAGTCATTTCTAGATAACTTTAAATACCTTGTACAATGTAAATTCTATGTAAACAATTGTTACACTGTATTAATTGGGGAATAGTGACAAGAAAAAATAAGTCTAGATGTGTTCAATGCAGACACAATTTTTTAAAGAATATTTTGATCCATGAGTATTCTTAGGTACATATATATCATGTCTCTTAAAATTACTTTGGAAATAAGGACTCTTTCAATAATTGTTTAAAGACATTTACGTGTATTCTTGAAAAAATAGAACAAAGAAATATTTTATAAAGAGAAAACTGCTCTTATTGAAGATAGATTTTCTAAAAATTTTATATTTAAAATTTGCCTGAACCATTTCAAAAGATGTGTTGGTAAAATTTGTTAATATTTCGCAGTAAAGAATGATTCTTTTTAAAGAATAATGTTTGTAATATTCCAAACCATGTATTAAGAACAGTTCTGGTTAGAACCAGAAATTGTACTCTTGTTAATATAGATAATTGGCCTTTGAAAAGCACAAATCCATTCTATTGTTTTGAAAGGTAATTTCTCTTGCTAATTCTGTTTTAATGAAATAAGCAATTCAAAACACACACGTTCTTTCTTTCTCTTTTCAATAAAGACATTGTTTGTTATGAGACTGGAATGAGTGTAAAATACAAGATCAACGAGGGCCTGGGGTGACAGGGTTACACACGGGAAAGGGGGCACACTTACCTTGAGTGGGAGTTAAGATGACAGGAGATGAGAGTGAGCATTCCCGGCACACTGGGTACCAGGGCTTAAACATGGAGAAGATGGTAAAGAAAGGAGAAACTGATCAGGAATTTACCAACTACAGAGCTAAGTTCACTGAAAGTGTTGTACCCTCAGTAGAAGGAGAACCAGGAAACGCCCATCTATGGCCACAATGAGACCAAACAGCAAACACACAAACACCTTCTCTACTGTGCTTCTAGGTAGGAGACTACCATGATCCACACCCTGAATTTTGTCACTTTAGGCCTGCCCCCAGATGGAACAGGGACTCCAGTTTATATCATCTGCTTCACCACCACCCCTTGGGGAAACCCAAACCAAGAAATGAAATTGAGTAGCTCTCGGTGGATAGTACCCATTCATGCTAGGAAGAAACAAATCCAAAATTTTTCCTCAAGAAAGTAGTATCTTGGGAGTGACACTCTGTCATTGGAGCATTTTCCTCTAGATCGGGATATATGAATTCAACCAACAGCTGTGTAGCCAGTAATACATTACTCAGAAACCAAGTGATGAAGAAATTGTTGATACCGCTTAGCTTCAGCCAAGCAAGTCACCTGTGGAGTTCACTTGTAACATGAGACGAAGGTAGTGAATGTTTCCAACAGGACACAGTATGGATTCTGGTAACTAAAGCTGTGATCATTATCTGATTCCTTCGGACTCATGTTGGTGGATTAGCAGGAAAAGAACACAGTTACTGTGTTGGCAAAGATCATCAAATCTGATCTTCATGAGGGACAGTGGTTTATAGTAGATGATACGGGCACTGCAACACGTATAATATTTCCATTCCCTATGAAAATGTCAGCAACCATGGTTTCATCAAGATAAACTAATCAAAGGCTCAGACTTTATTGGAATCAATGTCTGGGTCCTTCCACAGCAAAAGTAGACTCGATCACTATACATTTTGAAGAAAGCAACGTCTAGAGTGGATACCGGAGGAGGGAAACTATGGATATCAGTAATGGTTACAGAAATACGTGCAGTTTCAGGAACTAAAGCTTGTGGAACAACCCTTCATGAAAAATGGATTTTGTAAAGATCACAGTCTAATACTACCACAAATTCTTGGCAAGAACAAGATCTCAATTGAGAGCCTGAATAGGTCTGATTGAAGAAAAGGGTGTATCAGGTCAGATGGTTTGGTGTGTTCTTAGCTTTACCTCTGATTTCAGCTGCGGTAGTGGTGGGTAGTCTGTAGGGGTATTGATATATTTCCTACCCACAGTGGCTCACTTACAGAACATGCTGCAAGCCTTCATGTGCTTCCTGGATCTCTTCCAGTGGAGAACGGTTGTTTTTGCGGATTTTGATAGATAACTGATAGAAAAGGAGAGCGCATAAAAGGAAAAATAAGATATGGAAGAAAGATGGGAAAGTAAAAATGGGAAGTAAATGGTTGGGAGGAAAATAATTGTTCTGTGCACGATGGGCGGTATTTTCTCATCTCTACTCAAAGTCTCTTCTAGCAAATACATCTTGCAAACACCCTTAGGAATAAAGTTCTGTATATGAGCTACACACCCACCACTGGGCAAGATTGGCAGGTGAGAGCTAAGGCCAGCCCATCCATGGTGGCAGGCCAGAGCTCTGTGGCAGCCTGACCCACATGGCCAGGGTTGTCACCAGTGTCCTGAGCTGGAGGGGCAGTTGTGGTCATGACAGCAATGATATCCACAGCATGGGCCTGACCACTGAGTTGCAGATGGCCTTTAACTGAAGAGTCCAACGGTCGCTGCAGCCTCTGATCCTCCAGCACGTCCTAACGCCTTGGGACTCACATGATGAAAGTCTCGATATAGCTAGAGTGAGCATCGGTTTCCTTGCTACCTCTCGGCTGGCTCAGGGAGAGCATGACACACCGCTGCCTGATTAACTTCTCTCTTTGTAAGTAATCTTGGCTCACTGATTTTCCCACTGAAACTAGAGCACCGCCATTTTCCATCGAAAACAATCTTTCTAGATAATGGAATGCATTTGTTTCTTGGAGAAGACCCCAGCGGGTGCTGAAGTCTAAACCTCCACAGCTTCCTAAAGCTATAACATCAATGTTCTTGTTTAAACACAATTAAATTCATGGCTGGATTCGGGCAAGAAGGGAAGCAGTTGTGTCTCGGGCATCAAGACAACTCTTGGTTTGGTGGCACGCCAGACACCAGCCCAGGTCAGCCAAATCTTTGTCCCTCTGTGTGCTACAGCTAATGCGTTTGCCAAACGTTCCAGGTGTCAATAGCTTTACTTACGCTTTGTTGGAAAGGGTAAAAAGAAACTCACTAGGAAATATTGCCAATTAAGAAAAAAATTTTTTAAACGGGGACGTATTATTTTCTCCTGAAATTCCACTGGATACTTGGCCTTCAAATTTTCATGTGTTTTACAGATTCAAAATGATTTTCCCGTTTGGCATGTTTATAGTTTGGCTATATTTGAATATGCACATAAGAAAATATATTTATTGAAGAGACTGATCTTGGTTTCTGCCATATCCTCATCCCTCTATGGGAAATCCCACCACTTGCTCCACTAACTGAGTAAAGCCACAGGTGTGTCCTTGTTGTGCCCATCATGACCAACCGGAAGAACTGTGCATAGTTCACAGTGGGCAACTGACCCAATGACAGGCAATGTATAGGATGATCAAGGATCTATGAAACTGGTATTTAAACTCTGCCCGAACAAGGATTGTGGAGGTTAGCATGACCATTTATCTCAAGAATTTGAACTATTGCCTTTCCATTAGTAGTTAGAAAAGTGATAAGACCTACTAGTTGATGTGGAGAAAGTTAAACAATTAAGCTTGTTTAACTCTTTCTTTGTATCAAGTATATGGTTTATAAATGTCTGTTAAAACTACTTAGTGTAAAGCCGGGCGTGGTGGCACACGCTTGTAATCCTAGTACTTTGGGAGGCAGAGACCGGAGGATCCGGGTTCGAGGCCAGCCTCAGCTCTCTCTCTCTCTCTCTCTCTCTCTCTCTCTCCCCCTAGTGAGGCCCTCTGCAACTTCGTGAGACCCGGTTTCAAAATAAAGTATAAAAAAATAGGGCCGGGGGTGTAGCGCGGAGGTAGAAATCCCCGGTACTGAAAAAAAAAAAAACTACTTAGTGTAAATTGTCAATGGACGATATTTTGAAAATGATACATGATTTTATCTGACACAGGCCTTGATTTGAGGACTCCTAAAACCCTTTATAATTTGGTTCACAAAAATTATGGTTCAATTTAACTGGCTTCAGTTGATTGGCACAATAACTTAATTCCATATTCTGAATCCATTCTATTGTCAATCACACATCTAGATAGTGCATAGTAAGACAGTGTTTTATCATATGCATAAAATTTATTAACTGGATCCCATGTTTGTATATGTACAAATATTAGACATATATTGGAGTATCTGATATAAAATATATACATGCACATACACAGATACACAGAAATGAAGACTGTTTCTGCATGTGTATGCCATGTCTTCATGTCATACCTGTGTTCTTGATGCATTACAGGACGTTCATCCTATATGTCTCACATTCAAATTAAGTACAGGCTGCGTCATGGTTATTGCTCAAGTGAAATGTTCTATTAAAATGTATACTTTCTTTTTCTCTGAAAAGTTTGCCTAGTCATCTAAGTAAAGCGCTCTGGGAAGGGAAGGGATTCCAGCCTAGGCTGCCGGATGAGTTTCATCAACGCTGGAAGGAAATGGAGTGACAAGTGACCCAACCATGTCACATTGCCACTCCCAGCACGTCAGTCAATCCCGCTCAACCAGACATTGTTGTGGAAGGTAAGAAGGGTTGTATCATCTGGCGGCCTGAAGGATAGTTTGGAAAACAAAAAACATAAAGAAATATAGTCTGAGACAGACTGCGGTAAGAATTAAAATTGTAGACAACTGTAGACAAATTGCCAAAGCAGGGAACAAAGGAAAGAGAGATTGTTTCTG
Organism: Glis glis; assembly: GCA_004027185.1. NCBI lineage: Eukaryota > Metazoa > Chordata > Mammalia > Rodentia > Gliridae > Glis > Glis glis. Next base: position 13,290 of record PVJS01040872.1, read on the forward strand.
TACTGGTAACACGTGCCGAAGGCTTAGAGGACGTTGACTTGAGTTTGACTCTAAAGGATGTGGAGCGCTCCATCGTTTTAAACTTTGCAAGCAGAGAGCATATTTTCATTTTGCTGACATGTACTATTGCCCTACTTCACTTTTCAGTTTTAACTCATTTCTGGCTGGCCTCTCTCCTATATCTTTCAGATATTCATTGATAACCTGAAATTTTACACAATATCAGTGTTTTTCCTTTCCACAGGATCTCTCTTCATGCGATAATTATTTTGCAAATTCCAAGAAGAGTTTTCAGATATTTCTACTGTGCTTCCTTCATAGTTTTCATGGTTCAAGTCAAGTTTTTGGTAGCGAATATCATTCTTATTTCCCCTAATTTATTATTAATAAAATGACCCATGCACTAAGTAACTTGTACATAGCTCTCATTTCCAACTTTGAAAGGTCATGTTTGATTCATATTTATTGGACCCCTTTTAGGCCTATACTCTATGTATCCTTTTGTTATTTTTTAATTACGTGGGTTATTATGAGTCAAGAATTCTATACTAGTCATAGCAGAACATTTCCCTTTTTGATTTTGTATCCTATGCTTATCTATAATGAGGAAGCAAAGAGACAGGAAACGCAAAGCAAAAACTGACATCATTCCAGTCGGTATACTGTTTTTGTCTCCATTCTTAGATATTTCAATCAAGAGTTTTATTGAAAGCCAGGCATGGTGGCGCACGCTTGTAATCCCAGTACTTTGGGAGGCGGAGACCGGAGGATCCAGGTTCGCGGCCAGCCTCAGCTCTCTCTCTCTCTCTCTCTCTCTCTCTCTCTCTCTCTCCCTAGTGAGGCCCTCCACATCTTTGTGAGACCCACTTTCAAAGTAAAGTATAAAAAAAATAGGGCCAGGGGTGTAGTGAGGAGGTAGAATGCCCCTGGGTTCAATCCCTGGTACCGCAAAGAAAAAAAAAAAGAGTTTTATTGACTTGAATCATTCAGATACTTACCCAAATGGTAGCATTTCAGAGCAGAGAAAAACTTCACACTCTAATATATGCAAAAATAGTCTGTCAGTCTTTGTTTTATGTAGTAGTTGCTGAAGAATAGCATTAATTCTTCCAAGATATAATGACATTATTTAGTGTATTATTATTATTGCAGTATATTGGGGATGATCAAGGCACTATCTTAACTGTACTCGATAGAATTTTAAATTCAATTATGCTGCAAGTTTTATCATCACAGATAACGTGCTCATTTCTCTAGCAGTGCTTTGCAATCTTCTATGGGCCATCGGAAGCATTGTTTTCTTTCCCTCGGGCATCTTTCCTTATTACCTTTGTAGAGTCTTTCCAACTGAGCCTATTTTTAATTATTATTAATATTGTTTAATATATTTAAATGGTAACCTAGTGGCTGAATAAGTTTTAGAAACCTCCCTGAGCTCCTCATCACGACTACAGAGGCGCGGTTGTAAAGAAGAACCAAGCTCATTGATGTGCACTCCACCCCAGACAGTCCCTAAAGACTTGCGGAAGTAAATGTCAGGATCTTAAACTATTGCCAACACAGAAGAGGTGTTTCAACTTTAATGCAGTTTCTTCTAGATTCCTTAGCGATAATTTTAGCTTATTTATGCACATTATTGTAGCACATTAGGGTAAATAGCTCCATGAATAAACTGAACACTGGGGTAGCTTGATTTGAGAAAGGTGCATACCCAGTCGTTTGGGAGTGATTGGAATATGATTCTTGGCTAACTTTGGTTTGTCAGGACATGAAATTCCTCTATGAAACAAATAAAGGTAGAAAAATAAGTGGATTCGACCATAATCTGACTCAGGGTCAGGCCCAATGAAACTCCAACCATCTTTGTGTTATTTCCCCATGGCTTTGTATGGTGAAATGAATGTTCTCAGCAACAGAGGTATCCTCAGAGAAGCTCCCTAGCCAGAGGCACTAGTGAATCCACCACTACAAGAAAGTGATACATCAAAAATGAGTGAAGCACTCAGTCTATATGGGAAAAGGAGCACAAAATAGAATAAAAACACCATAATAAAAGGTATGATATGACAAAATATATAATTTTATGATTATATATAAATCTAAATAAACATGTTTATGAGACAGAAATCAGTTCATATTTTTGTCAAAAATAATTATTGCATATGCTTCTTGGAAAAGAAACAAGGTCTCAGAAAGGACTGTGAGTTTAATTGAATGTGTATTCAAATGAAAACACATTGGAAATATTCTGGAGCGGTTGTTTTGCTATAGAGAAGAGTTCAGAGGCGACATTTATGCTCTGTTGAAATTGCAGGTGAAGTTAGACGATATGAGAAAGGATGGACTTCGGGAGTTCACACACATCATTCTTAAGAGGAAAGACAAGAAACTGTGTCTCTTAAATCCCAGCCCAGTTTTCTTTCCTCACATCCTAACACTCTTGGGGGACAAGTGGAATAAAGGTCAGAAACAAAATTAGACATAGATAGAGATAAAAATGCACATACAATATGTGTACATAATTGAACTGGTTGTATTTAATAGCAGTGGAAAAGAAAAGAAGTAGTGCCACATAGCGGATGGTTATCAATAGGTAGGATTAAGTTAACATACTGGAAGTTCTTTGAGTTCCCCCAAGCACCATGAAAGTTTATGTGTGTGTGTGTGTGTGTGTAAGCAGGTGTGTGTAAGCAGGTTTGTGTGTGTGTGTGTGTAAGCAGGTATGCATGGTTTCTTTATATCAGTGGGTCCATAGTTGATAATTGCTTATATCGGAAGGCTTAGTTATCACATGATTGCTAAATTCTTATTGAATAGAATACATATTTATGTATGACTTCTTTATCTCAGCGGGTCCATAGTTGATAATTGCTTATATGAGAAGGCTTAATTATCAGATGATTGCTAAAATTTTATGGAATAGAACGCATAGGAGAACATAAATCCAAACACTGAAGTATATTTCTAAAATTAATTATGACTCTCTGATTTTTTTCATACTGAAAATTAAATTCCTAGCAAGCCAGTTATCACTGAAAATTTGTGGGACACAAAAGAAATCCCGGAGGCCGTGGCTGCTGCTGGTCACGACCTCGCTTTCAACTGTCAGGGCACATTGACGCACACCAATATTCTAAACTTTAAGAAGGGAAACCAGTTTTGACAGATCTGCTGACGCGTCTGTTCTGATTTAGCCAAATATATCAGAATAACCAAGTCACTACCTGATTTTTATATATTTTGAAGGTGTCAAAACTTTTATATAAAGTATGAAAATATCTAAACTTATTTTGACTATCCCCCCCCAAAATCATGGCTGATAACGTGAGATTATACATGCTGATTAAATAGATTTTCATGTTGAGAGATAATTATATATTCCTGTTGAGCTCTCTGTATATGTAGCATGTAACAGAACATGTTGTTCCTAGAGGTTAATGTCTTTTCAGGGTATGGAGCCCAAACTGTACTGCATTTTTAACCCAATTTCATTCTCTATATTTATCCTTTTCTGTAGAACAACCTTGTTTTTGAAAATAAAAAGTGAAACCATTAAAATGTATTCATAATTTTCTCTTCTTACAGTAAAATATTTACTTTTCTTTTCTTTTTAAATTTTATTTTAATTGACAAATTAATAATTATATTTCAGGGGTATGAACTGATGTTTTGATATGTCTTCACATTAATAATTTAAAAAGTTATCAAAAATTTTAAATTTTATTTAATTGACAAATTACTAGTGATATTTCTGGGGTATGAACTTATGTTTTCATATGTGTTCACATTGTGAAGTGGTTACACTAGACTAATTAACAAATCCATGACCTCATATGCTTATCATTTTTGTGGCAAAATCATTAAAATACACTCTTTTAATAATTTTGAAATATAGAATGAGTTTTTATTTACTGTAGTCACCATTCTGTGCAATAGGTCACCATTTTTATTTGTTTTATAATTCGTTAGTACCAAAATACGTTTTCTCTGGTTGTGATATATATTGTTTTTCTGAATGTAAATTACAAAACCAAATCATGCACTATCCCTTTAATATAATATGTCTCAATCATTAAATGGCACTGTTTATAACAGTGACATCTCCTTGTTCATCCTCTGTATATATTCTTGTGAAATAACCTTAATGTGCCTGGGGTCATGTCCTTCCATGTTATAAAGTATCGCTCTCTATTATGTGTTAGATTCAATGTCATTTTTCTTACTTATATTTTTGGAGCAATTATACATTATATATGAATAGTCCATTAAACCCATGAATCTAACCAAATCAGGCCCTTTCATACTGCTTTAAGAGTACAGAGACTGCATCCCTGGTTCAGAGGATTATCTGAGGGGATTTCCATATTGCTTTTTCTCTGAATAAACTGCAAATTGTATAGGGATTCAGAACTAAAAAAAAAAGTATGAATTTGATTGTATTCTTGAAAGTGTTAAAGAAAATAATTTATAATAGCTATTTTAAATCACTCTTTTTCATTTAAAGTTTAAGGACTTATAGTGTTTTAAAAGTCTGTAAAAAATTATCATTCATATTCTTGATCAAAGATAAGATAGCTGGACATAGAGTAGGCAATTTTAAACAATGCATAAACTTTTCCAAATAATTTTGCAGGCAAAGAAAAGTAGAGACAAGCACATACAAGGTGGAAAAAAGTCTTCAAATGTGAATTAAAAGTCTAATCCAAAGTGAAATATTTTGTTGTTCTTCTAAGTCTTATTTATTTATTTTTTTTTTCATGTTTTTATTGGTGCATTGTAGTCTCACATCACAATGAGTATCAGTTTGGTGTTAACATACATGCACACAGCTCTTGGTGTCCCTCCCCCCCACCTCCCCCCCGCCTCCCCCCCACATGTAGCACTGAGAATGATGTTGGCATAATCTCATATATACACCTTGTTTATGACAGTAATTC
>PVJS01040873.1:0-18228 GCA_004027185.1 Glis glis
CAGTCTGAGCCACACTGTGCTCACCTCTAATCCCAGTACTTGGGAGGCTGAGACAGGAGGATCACAGGTTCAAGAAAAGCCTCAGCAAGTAGTGAGACTCATCAATCTAGTGAGACCCTGTTTCAAAATAAAAACAAAAACAGGCTGGGGGTATAGGTTGGATGTAGAATGCCCCTGGGTTCAATCTCTAGTACCACACACACACAAAAAAAGTTTAAAAAATGGGCCAGGGATGTAGCCCAATAGTAGAGGGCTTCCCTAGCATGTCCAAGAACTTGAGTTCAATCCCCAGCACTGCAAACAAAATAAAATTAAATAAAAAGGGGTATAATAGTGCTAGAATGTCAATGGGTTCAATACCTAGTACCACCACCACAAAAAAAATAAAAAAGCCAGCTAGGCGTGGTAGCGTACACCTGTAATCACAGTACTTGGGAGGCTGAGACAGGAGATCACAGATTCAAGGACAGCCTCAGCAAGTACTGAGACATTAACCTAGCAAGACCCTGTTTCAAAATAAAAGAAATAAGCGCCGGGCGTGGTGGCGCACGCTTGTAATCCCAGTACTTTGGGAGGCAGAGACCGGAGGATCCAGGTTCGCGGTCAGCCTCAGTTCTCTCTCTCTCTCTACTTAGTGAGGCCCTCCACAACTTCATGAAACCCGGTTTCAAAATAAAGTATAAAAAATAGGGCCAGGAGTGTAGCGCGGAGGTAGAACGCCCCTGGGTTCAATCCCTGGTACCGCAAAAATAAAATAAAATAAAATAAAATAAAATAAAATAAAATAAAATAAAATAAAATAAATAAAATAAATAAAATAATAAAATAAAATAAAAAAATAAAATAAAATAAAATAAATAAAATAAAATAAAATAAATAAAATAAAATAAAATTAAAAAATAAAATAAAATAAAATAAAATAAAATAGGGCTGGGGGTGTACCTCACAGGTAGAATGCCTCTGGGTTCAATCCCTAATACCAAAAAATAAATAAAAAAAAGAAAAAGGCCAATCTGCTATTTTAAGAATTACAGGAAAAGCTGGGCATGGTGACGCAGGCCTGTAATCCCAGTACTTGGAAGAGTCCTCCCAAGTACTTGGAAAGCTGAGATGGGAGGACTGCAGGTTCAAAACCAGCCGTAGCAACCTAGCAAGACCCTGTTTCAAAAACAAAAAATAAATGGGTAGTAGTGGCATATGCCTGTAGTCCAAGTAATTGGGAAGCTGAGATAGGAAGATCACAGTTTCCAGACCAGCCTTAGTAACTTAGCAAGATGCTGTTTCAAAAACTAAGAAATAAAATACGGCTTGGGGTGTAGTTCAGAGGTAGAATGCCCCTGGGTTCAATCCCCAGTACCATTTAAAACAAAAAAAGGATTACAGGCAGCCAAAAGTGGTAGCACATGTCTGTAATCCCAGTACTTGGGAGGCTGAGACAGGAAGATTGAAGGTTTGAGGACAATGTGCAATAACATAGCAAGACACTGCGTTTGCTGTTTGTGGTTAGGGATTGAGCCCAGGGGCAATCCCTCCAAGCTACACCCCCAGCCTATTTTTTTTTTTTTTTGCGGTACCGGGGATTGAACCCAGGGGCGTTCTACCTCCGCGCTACACCCCCGGCCCTATTTTTATCCTTTTATTTTGAAACCGGGTCTCATGAAATTGCAGAGGGCCTCACTAAGTAGCTGAGGCTGGCCATGAACCCGGATCCTCCGGTGTCTGCCTCGCAAGTACTGGGATTACAAGCGTGTGCCACCACGCCTGGCCCCCCCCCCAGGCTATTTTTATTTTTATTCTGAAACAGGGTCTCTCTAGGTTGTTGAGAGTCTCAGTACTTGCTGAGGCTGTCTTTGAACCTGTGCTCCCTCCTGTCTCAGCCTCCTAACCATTGGGATTACAGGTGTGTGCTACCATGCACAGTGTGAGACACCCTGTTTCAAAATAAAAAATAAAATTGTGCTAGGAGTCTAGCTTAGAGGTAGAACACCCCTGGTTTCAATCCCCAGTGCCACTAAATAAATAAATGAATAAATAAATAAAAGAATTACAAGCAATTGTACATTATTATTCCTCTGGTTCACTGTTTATATTGCCTGATGAAAACGGGCTGCTTTATTTGGAGTCAGTGCTTAACAGAATATAAACTCTGTATATGACTCAAGGAATACTTTCTCCCAAAGCAGGAACTTCCCGGTCCTAGTTTCCCAGAACTAAATTTCAAAATGTTAAGAAGAATAAGCAAAGAGTAGCTTATTTATGATTCCATTCTCCTCATGGACAATAATATACTACTTTAAAGAGAACACCTATTTCGGAGACTATCCTACAGATCATAGAAAAAGACCCATAATTATCATGTTTGGGACTAAATACAAATGTGTGTTCCCAAATCCTCTTCAAACTAGCCTTAGAAAAATCCTCACAGTAAAAACATAGCTTTTAGCCGGGCATGGTGGCGCACACTTGTAATCCCAGTACTTTGGGAGGCGGAGACTGGAGGATCCGGGTTCATGGCCAGCCTCAGCGCTCTCTCTCTCTCTCTCTCTCTCTCTCTCTCTTCTACTTAGCGAGGCCCTCCACAACTTCATGAGACCCAGTTTAAAAATAAAGTATAAAAAATAGGGCTGGGGGTGTAGTGCGGAGGTAGAACGCCCCTGGGTTCAATCCCCGGTACCGCAAAAAAAAAAAAAAAAAAGCTTTTGATACTTTCCCTTTTTTTGGTACTGGGGATTGAACCCTGGGGCATTCTACCTCCACGCTACACCCCCAGCCCTATTTTTTTATTCTTTATTTTGAAATAGGGTCTCACTAAGTTGCGGAGGGCCTCACTAACTAGCTGAGGCTGGTCTCAAACTTGCGATCCTCCTGTTTCAGCCTCCCAACTACTGGGATTACAAGCGTGAGCCACCACGACCGGCCAATACTTTTCCTAATGCTCAGAATAGCAGGTTATTACTTAAAATTTATTCCACAATAAATTAATCACTGAAAAGTAGACTTACTTGAGACTAATTTTCACTTTTTGCATTTTAAATAGGTATTTTTAGCTGGGCGTGATGTCGCACACTTGTAATCCCAGTACTTGGTAGGCTGAGACAGGAGGATCGCAGGTTCGAGGACAGTCTCAAAAAGTAGTGAGACTCTCATCAATCTAGTGAGACAATAGAACTAGGGGTGTAGCTTACAGGTAGAATGACCTGATAAATCTCCAGTACCACTAAATAAATAAATATTTTTAAATAGAGTGTATTATAACTGGGGCATTTCATTTACTGATTGTATTTCTTTCTACTTAAAATTCAAATTTGAATAAGTTTTTTAACTTCTTCCACTTAGAAGCATATTACTATGAGATGATGATATACAAGTGGAAGGCTTAGCCATGAGAGGATCTAGCTACCCCTTTTTATTTATAAGGTGTGTGTTGTTGTTGTTGTTGTTTGCTAAACCACACCATATCATTTTTTTTCTGAAAAATTAAAGAAATGAACTCACCCAACCCCCTCCCAATAGGCCGGCTCCCCGCGTGAGCAGTCCTTCAGTAACGGGATCATCTCAGCATGGGGCATGCTGGGTAGTCACAGCCAAATGGGAGCCGGCATAGCTGGACTCAGGGGGATCTGAAAAAGTATAAAAACCACTTATGTGCTAAGGGTCTCCCCTACCCCAACTCAGCAGAATTAATCTACTACACTAGTGTATTGGGAAGGGAAAGAGCAGATAACCCAGATTAGCAGTATTGAAATATGGGGGCAAAGGTCCTTCCTAATTGTCAAATGAGTAAATGTTTTCAGCAACATGTGAAGCTGAAAGAAAAATAAAATATACACAATTCTGTATTGGTTCCTGTCACCTGAAACATTCCACCACCATAAACACCTGTCTAAAGGAAGCAATGTATCTTGATAAAAATAAAATGAAGAAACTATTTGTAACATCTCAGGTTGTGAACTTAATAAGAAACAGTAAAACTGTAAATTAGAAAACTTTGGCAATCTGTATTCTGATCCTTGTTTCACTCATTTACTCAAGGCAACACGTTAGTTTGAGGGGAATGCTGATATGGTGAGTTTATCTTAATCTCTACATACCTTTATCACCAAACTTAGTAAATGTGTTATTATAAAGTATTTTTAAAGTGCTTTGAAAATAACAATTTATTTTTAAAAGTACTTCTGTTCTATTCTCATAAGTAAACATCAAAAGCCATTAATTTTTTTTTTTTGTGGTACTGGGGACTGAACCCAGGAGTATTCTACCTCCGAGCTACACCCCCAGCCCTACTTTTTATTCTTTATTTTGAAACAGGGTCTAAGTTACTGAGGGCCTCACTAAGTAACTGAGGGCCTCACTAAGCTGAGGCTGGCCACGAAACTGCAATTCTCCTGTCTCAGCCTCCCAAGTACTGGGATTACAAGAATGAGCCACCACATCTGGCTCAATGCCCAGTACCAAAAAATAAACAAGAGGAGGGCCTGGGGGTGTAGCTTAGAGGTAGAATGTTCCTGGGTGGCTCAATCGAGTAACAAAAATCAAAACAACAAAACACCCACTAATGTTAGGAACCATCCTTTTGTTTGTGTGTTACTGAGGACTGATCCCAGGGGTATTCTACCTCTGAGCTATATCTCCATCCCCTTTTTATTTTGAAACAGGGTCTCACTAAGTTGCTGAGGCTAGCCTCCAACTCCAACCTGTGGTCCTCCTATTTCAGCCTCCCAAGGTCATGGGTTACAGGCATATACCACCACACCCCACTTGAAACATCCTTATTATCTGGGCATGGTGGTCCATGCCTGTAATCCTTGGGAGGTTGAAACTGGAGGAGCTCAGGTTTGCCGCCAGCCTCAACAATTTAGCGAGCCTGTTTCAAAATAAAAATAAAATAGGGCTGGGGGTGTTAATTCAGAGGTAGAATACCGCAGGTTCAATCCCCAGTACCAAAAAAAATCCTTATTTTTAATAAATAAGGCATTTTATTTTTTTTTTTTTGCAGTACCGGGGATTGAACGCAGGGGCGTTCTACCTCCGCGCTTCTCCCCCGGCCCTATTTTTTATACTTTATTTTGAAACCGGGTCTCACGAAGTTGCGGGGGTCCTCATTAAGTAGAGAGAGAGAGAGAGAGAGAGAGAGAGAGAGAGAGAGAGAGCTGAGGCTGGCTGTGAACCCAGATCCTCCGGTCTCCGCCTCCCAAAGTACTGGGATTACAAGCGTGCGCCACCACACCCGGCTCAAATAAGGCATTTTATAAGAGGGCATTCATACTTACACATTACTCCTACCTCTGAGCTACACCCCCAGCCTTATTTTATCTTTTATTTATTTTTATTTTTTATTTTTGCAGTACTGGGGATTGAACCCAGGGGCATTCTACCTCCAAGTTACACTCCTAGCCTCACTTTTTATTCTTTATTTTGAAACAAGGTCTCACTAAGTTGTGGAGGCCTCACTAAGTAGCTGAGGCTGGCTGCAAACTGGCGATCCTCCTGTCTCAGCCTCCCAAAGTACTGGGATTACAGGCGTGCGCCACCACACTCGGGTTATTTTTTTATTTTGAAACAGGATCTCACTAAGTTGTGGAGGGCCTTGCTGAGTTGTTGGGACTGGCCTTGAATCTGCGATCCTCTTGTCTCAGCCTCCCAAGTGGGAGGCTGGGATTACAGGCATGCGCCACCACGCCTGGAATGGATTTTTTTTTTTTTTTTTTTTTTTGCGGTACCAGGGATTGAACCCAGGGCATTCTACCTCAGAGCTACACCCCAGCCCTATTTTTTATTCTTTATTTTGAAACAGGGTCTCCTAAGTTGCAGAGGGCCTCACTAAGTAGCTGAGGCTAGCCGCGAATCTGTGATCCTCCTGTCTCAGCCTCCCAAGTACTGGGATTACAAGCGTGCACCACCACGCCTAGCCTAGAATGGAAATTCTTTAATATTTCAGCAATTTTTCTATGTGAAATTATTCCAAAATGCAATATTTCTAAAATTTATTAAGAACAATGCTGTTAGCCCAAATTATTTCAGAATTCCAAAAGTCTAAAAAAGTGTTATTTTCTTCTTACATCTCTATCCAAAGACTTCCTTCCCTATGAGAATCTATCATTCCAAAACGGAGTCCAAACATGATGGGAAGACTAAGAAAACACCTTAGAACTAAGAAAAAACAAAAAAGAAAAACACTGAACAGCAATCTACTATGTTACACTCACAAGATATAAGATTTTTTTTGGGGGGGGGGGACAAGGTATTGAACCCAAGGTCATTCTACATCCCAGCTACACCCCTACAGTCCTATTTAATTTTGAATCAGCTGGCCTCAAACCAGTGACGGCTCCCCCCACCCCACCCCTGTCTCAGCCTCCCAAGCACTGGGATTATAGGTGTGTGCCACCACACCTGGCTTAGACTGTCTTACTCTCAAGTAATTTATATTCTAGAAAAGATTTATAAGACCACAAACATACCTTCATCATCATTCCAAATGTCTAAATCCTACTCAGATCCTACTCAGGTAACACTTCAAAACTCCTTTATCTCTAGGTAATTTTCTACCCTTCCACCTAAGCTACCTACCTCCCCATGGGGTCCCTTCCTAAAGCTGCTGCTCAGAACTTGCTTACTCTTTCCAGGCCTGGCCTCTCTGTCCGATTAATTACTAAATTTGTCTTTATAAGCAAAAAATAATAAACTAAAATGAACAACATACGATAATGCTTGACCTTGATGGTCCATAATAAGAATATCTGCTACATGCTAAACCATGGTTGGAGGTCTTTACCAATGTTCTAGAGAAATCAGTTTTCAATATACTTTTGTAAGCATAATCAACCCAAGATAAATGAGGTTGTTTATTTAGTTATGACAGACTAAGCAGCATAGTGAGACTCTCAGCAACCTACCACAACCCAGTTTCAGAACAAAAAATAAAAAAAAGGCTGGGGGCACAGTTCAGAGGGAAAATGGCCCTGGGTTCAATCCCTAATACCACAAAAAGAAAATAAAGAAAAAAGAAAAAAAAATCCTACAGTTGGACAAAGTTTTATTATGTTGGATAGCCATTGGTTTTGCTTTGGGTTTTCACCATTGCTTGGTGCCCAGGATTGAACCCAGGGCCTCAAGCATGCTAAGTACATGCTCTATCATGAGCTAGATGCCCAGTCCATCTGATCCTATTCTAATCAAACAAACAAAAAAGTACAAATACTAACAAAAGCCTATATTGGGGACAGAGTGATCAGGCTGGGTTTGCAGTAGAGCCCTTGGCCTAGCATATGAAAAGGCCTGTGTTTGATCCCCAGTACAGGCAAAGGGGGAGAACTATTGGAGAAACCTTGAGATGAAAAAGACAATAAAAACTCATGAGCCAATTCTTGGCTCTTGTCAACTTTGAGATGGTTCCAATTAGACCAGTCTTCAGATTCCCCATCTGTAAAAATAAGTTTAATATATATACCACATGACTTCATAAAAATGCTGTGAAGATCGAATGAGATAATTCAAGGGGAATAAAAAAAAATCATTCTCAAGAGGGAAATGCTAGGTTTTTGCCCAGTGTAGTGGCACACGCATATAATCTCAGTACTAGGGAGGCTAAGACAGGAGAATCTCAGGTTCGAGACCAGCCTCACCTAAGCAATTTAGATATTATTTCAAAATGAAAAGTGGAGGCGGGTGTGGTGGCTCATGCTTGTAATCCCAGTACTTGGGAGGCTGAGACAGAAGAATCGCAGGTTCGCGGCCAGCCTCAGCTACTTAGTGAGGCCCTCCGCAATTTAGTGAGACCTTGTTTCAAAAATAAAGAATGAAAAATAGGACTGGGGGTGTAGCTCAGAGGTAAAATGCCCCTGGGTTCAATCTCCAGTACAGCATAAATAAACAAACAAACAAATAAATAAAATAAAAAGTGGGAGCTGGGCATGGTGGCGCACGCTTGTAATCCCAGTACTTGGGAGGCTGAGACAGGAGGATTATAGGTTCGTGGGCAACCTCAGCTACTTAGTGAGGCCTTCCACAACTTAGTGAGACCCTGTTTCAAAATAAAGAATAAACAATAGGGCTGGGGTGTAGCTCGGAGCTAGAATGGCCCTGGGTTCAATCCCCAGTACTGGAAAAAAAAAAAAAAGTGGAGTAGTGGTTTGGGCGTGTAGCTTGAAAATAGAATGCCCCTGAATTAAATACACAATACAAAAATATATATATTTTTTTGCGGTACCGGGGATTGAACGCAGGGGCGTTCTACCTCCGCGCTACGCCCCCGGCCCTATTTTTTATGCTTTATTTTGAAACCGAGTCTCACGAAGTTGCAGAGGTCTCACTAAGTAGAGAGAGAGAGAGAGAGAGAGGGAGAGCGAGCGAGCTGAGGCTGGCCGCGAACCCGGATCCTCCGGTCTCCGCCTCCCAAAGTACTGGGATTACAAGCGTGCGCCACCACGCCTGGCTACAAAAATATTTTTAAAAAGTGAAATGCTAGGTTTATATTAACATGTAACAGAAAGTAATACATATTCCAGGTTTTTTTCAAGGCTGTCAGTAATATTTGATCATCTTGTCTGACATACAAAACCAGTTTTCTTTTTCTTTTTTCTAGTACCAAGTATGAAACCCAAGGGCCTTCTACCTCTGACTAAACCGCAGCACTATTTTATTTTTTATTTGGAAACAGGGTCTCACTAAGTTGCTGAGGCTGGCTGTGAACCTATGATCCTCCTGTCTCAGCCTTCCAAGTACTAGGATTACAAACAATATCCACCATGCCCGGCTAGTTTTCTTTTTATGCAACACTCCCACCTCCTTTTTTTTAAATTTTGAAACAGGGTACTGCTAAGTTGCTGAGGCTGGTCTTAAACCTGTGATCCTCCTGTCTAGACCTCTCCAAAACTGGGATTACAGGTGTATACCACAACACCCAGCTACCAGTTTTCATTTTGGTGGCAAGAGGGGGGTAATAACTGGAATTGAACCCAAGGCCATTCTACCTCTGAGCTACACTCCCAGCCCTTTTTATTTTTTATTTTGAAATAGGTTCTTGCTAAATTTCTGAGGCTAGCCTACAACCTGCGATCCTCCTGTCTCAACCTCCCAAGTACTGGGAGTACAGGTGTGTGCGCCACATCTGGCACGGAATTCTTTTTAAACAGTCAGTTCACAAAATATTTTGTACCGTACCTCATTTTTTTTTTTTTTTTGCAGTACTAAGGATTGAACCCAGGGGCATTCTACCTCCAAACTCTACCCCCAGCCCTATTTTTATTCTTTATTTTGAAACAGGGTCTCACTAAGTTGTGGAGGGCCTCACTAAGTAGCTGAGGCTGGCCATGAACCTGGATCCTTTGGTCTCAGCCCCCCAAGTACTAGAATTACAAGTGTACACCACCACGCCTGGCGCATACCTCATTTTAAGGATTTAAGACAAAAAAAAACCCACAAATATAGTTTTAATTATGCAAACCTAGTAAAAAATAAATCAAGTCCGGCATGGTGGCGCACACCTATAATCCAGGTACTTGGAAAGCTGAGACTGGAGGATCACAGGTTCAAAGATAGCCTCAGCGACATGAGACTCAGCAACCTAGAGACCCTGTTTCAAAACAAAAACATAAAAAGGGCTGCAGGTATAGCTAAGAGGTAGAATGCTCTGGGTTCAATCCCCAGTATCATTCATAAATAAATCTAGAGGAACTATTCAGGGTTTTTTTGGTTGGTTGGTTGTTTTTTTTGTGGTACTAGGGGTTGAACCCAGGGGCCTTCTACCTCCAGGCTATACCCCCAGCCCTATTTTATTTTTTATTTTGAAACAGGGTCTCACCAAGTTGCTAAGAGCCTCACTAAGTTGCCGAGGCTGACTTCAAACCTGTGATCCTCGTGTCTCAGCCTCCCAACTACTGGGATTACAGGTTTGGGCCAACACACCTGGCTAAACTAGGGGAAGTATTCAATGTGGCCTCTCCTCTCTAATCCCACATCACAACCTATATCAAAACAGATATATCTGGAAATTTTAAAGTTCATTATCAAATGTTAGAATTCAAAATTAGCTATAGATCTAATCCTGTTGAAGTCACTTGACTAATAGCACTTTATCCTGGTATACAAAAGTTAATAGTAACCTTACCTTATATGGATCAAGTAAAAAGTCACTGAATTTGCTAGGTAGAGAATACTTCTTCACCAATTCGTCTTCTACCACCCAAGGTGCATTTTCACCAGTACCAGCACGTAAGGCATTATGCCGAATAAAGTATCGAAGTATTTCCTTATTTGGTGGGCGCTCTGTACGAATCAAGCTGTCTGCTGGCACATTGCTGATGATCTAGGTAAACAAATACAAGTAACTCAACATTGGGATAAGAAACAATGAATGATAACAAAAATATATATCCTTTCCAGAAAAAAATCACAATTCCATCTACACAATAGGGTTAAAATTTTTTTTTTTTTGCGGTACTGGGGATTGAACGCAGAGGTGTTCTACCTCCGCGCTACACCCCCGGCCCTATTTTTTTTATGCTTTATTTTGAAACCGTGTCTCACGAGGTTGCGGAGGGCCTCACTAAGGAGAGAGAGAGAGAGAGAGAGAGAGAGAGAGAGAGAGAGAGAGACACAAAGCGAGAGCTGAGGCTGGCCACGAACCCGGATCCTCCGGTCCGCCTCCCAAAGTACTGGGATTACAAGCGTGCGCCACCACGCCCGGCATAGGGTTAAAAATTTAAAAAAAGCAGAAAAATTTGAGATAAAAAATTTAAGAGATAAAATGTCACTCTAAAGATATCTGAAGACGCCCATCTCAGTGGCACACATCTATAATCCCAGAACTTGGGAGGCTGAGACAGGAGGATCGCAGGTTCAAGGCCAATGTGTAGTACCTTAGTGATACCCTGTTTCAAAAAATAAAAAAGGGCTGGGAATCTATTTCAGTAGTAGAAGGCCAGTGGGTTAATCCCCAGTAACACCCCCCAACAAATAAAGATATTCCAAGGCAATCTGTCAATGTGTCTGAAAAATGTTTATAACCCTTAGTTAAGAATTCCTATGGCCAGGCGTGGTGGCGCACGCTTGTAATCCCAGTACTTGGGAGGCTGAGACTGGAGGATCCAGGTTTGCAGCCAGCCTCAGCTACTTAGTGAGGCCCTCTGCAACTTCATGAAACCCAGTTTCAAAATAAAGTATAAAAAATAGGGCCGGGGTGCAACTTGGAGGTAGAATGCCCCTGGGTTCAATCCCCGGTACTGGGAAAAAAAAAAAATTCCTTAACTAAAAATGTGTATAACCTTTAGTTAAGAATCTATCTTGTGCCGGGCATGGTGGCACACGCTTGTAATCCCAGTACTTTGGGAGGCGGACACCGGAGGATCCGGGTTCGTGGCCAGCCTCAGCTCTCTCCCTGTCTGTCTGTCTGTCTGTCTCTCTCTCTCTCTTTAGTGAGGCCCTCCGCAATTTCGTGAGACCCGGTTTCAAAATAAAGTATAAAAAATAGGGCCGGGGGCGTAGCGCGGAGGTAGAACGCCCCTGCGTTCAATCCCCGGTACCGCAAAAAAAAAAAAAAAAAAAAAAAAAGAATCTATCTTAATCAGACGTGGAGGCACACACTTGTAATCCCAGTATCTGGGAGGCTGACAGGAGAATTGCAGGTTCATGGCTAGCATGAGGAACTTAGTAAGGCCATCTGAAATTTAGTAAGACCCTGTTTCAAAATAAAAAATAAAATAGGGTGGGGCATGTGGCTCAGAGGTAAAATGCCCCTGGGTTCAATCCCCAGTACCACCAAAAAAAAAAAAAAAAAAAAAAAAAAAAAAAAAAAAAAAAAAAAAAAAAAAAAAAAAGCCCTGAAAAAAAAATAAATAAAAAGGGCTGCCGTAGCTTGTAGAATATCCCTAGGTTCAATCCCAGCACTGAAAAAAATAAAATAAAAATATAAACTGGGCACAGTGGCGTTCGCTTCTAATCCCAGTATCTGGGAGGCTGAGACAGGAGGATCGCAGGTTTGCGGCCAGCCTCAGCTACTTAGTGAGGCCCTCCACAACTTCGGAGACCCTGTTCAAAATAAAGAATAAAAAACAGGGTTGGGGGTGTAGCTCGGAGATACAATGGCCCTGGGTTCAATCCCCAGTAACAAACAAACACACACACACACACACACACACACACACACACCACTTAAGACCTAATCAACTGTTAACCACATCTATATTCACCATTTATCAGCTGAGTGTGAGACTATAGGTAATTTATCTGTCTTTTGCATTTTCTACCTTTGTATAAACATTATTTACAACCTGTGACCAAAACAATGTACACTCATCAATAAGAGCATGAATGACAGCCTAAGCTACTTAGTGAAGTCCTCCACAACTGAGACCCTGTTTCAAAATAAAGAATAAAAAATAGGGCTGGGGGTGTAGCTCGGAGGTAGAATGCCCCTGGGTTCAATCCCCGGTACCACACACACACAAAAAAAGAACATGAATGAGAGCCAGGTGTGGTGGCGTGAAGGGCCAAGATAAAGCCATAACAGGTTTTAGTTAAAGTCTTAAGTAAAATAGGCATTAGGTATCTGTTTCTAGAAGTTAGGTCTCTATAGCATACTGCCCCCATACCTGCCCCCAAGTAACCTGATCTTGTCCCTAGTAACCCCTAGCAACAGCCAATCAGTGCTAAGCACACCTGGGTCTGGAGTTTGCAGAGAATCAGGCGAGGTCAGAGCCAGGGAGCTCCCCCGCCCATCCTAAACTCTCTTAAGGGGGACACTGTGAGCCCAACCAATCGGTTCGAAGGTCACCATATAAGGCCAAAGTCTCCCTAGTAATGACCCTTACCTAAGGTGCGAAAATTAAACCTATCAGGGAACAACAACGGGCTTATGTTTTAAACTACCCAATCAATGTAAAAGTGGAATGAACTGCCCTCCTGGGGGGATAAAAGCTTTGTTCTCTGGGAGCTAGGGGCTTCTCTCCGTGACCACTGCGTTGGTGCACGTTGGGAGCCCAAGCTCGAGCTTGAATAAACTTTCCCTCATGTTTATTGCATCGGACGGCTCCCTGGTAGTCCTTGGTGAGATCACGAACCTGGCATTTCAGGCGCATGCCTGTAATCCCAGTACTCGGGAGGCTGAGACAGGAGGATTGCGGTTCGAGGATAGCCTCAGCAAGTAGTGAGACTCTTATCAACCTAGTGAGACTCTGTTTCAAAATAAAAATTAAAAAATTGGACTGGGGGTGTAGCTAGGAGGTAGAATGTCCCTGGGTTCAATTCCCAGTAAAAAGAAAAGAATACAAATGATAGGGAAATGGTTGAGGTATCTTAGCATGCTTTAACCAGCTAATTAAGAAATAAGAAACACCTAGGCGTGTTGGTGTACACCTATAATCCCAGGACTTGGGAGGCTGGGACAGAAGGATCACAAATTCAAAGCCAGCCTCAGCAACTTAGCAAGACCCTCAACAATTTAAACCATGTTTCCAAAAAATAAAATAAAATAGGTCTAGGAGTGTAGCTTGGAAGCAGAACGCCCCTGGGTTCAATCCCCAGCACCACAATTTTAAAAAAAAAAAAAAAGAAAGAAAGAAGACACAGTGAAAAATTGTATTTAGTAGCATTTAACATTCAAACAAAGAAATTGTAACAATTCAGCCATGTCTCCAGATCATTAATTATACAACAAATCATTCAGAATTGAATGAGACTTGGACAACATTGTTGTATGTGTATGAGATACAAGGAACTGAACCCAGGGGCATTCTACCTTCAAGCTACACCCCCAGCCCTTTTAACTGTTTTGAAACAGGATGTCCCTAGGTTGCTGAGGCTGACTTCTAACCTGCAATCCTCCTGTCTCAGCCACCCAAGTACTGGGAATACAGGCATGTACCATCATGCCCAGTTAAACACTCCAGAGCAGGAAAAAAATATAGAGACAAATTAACTGGATTATACTTCCCAACCTTATTTACTAACTTTGGACTTTGAGAGTTAATTAAATTTCTCAGGTCTTAACTGTTTCCTTTTTTTTTTTTTTTGCAGTACTGGGGATTGAACCCAGGGGCATTCTACCTCCGAGCTATACCTCCAGCCCTATTGTTTTATTCTTTATTTTGAAACAGGGTCTCACTAGTTATGGAGGGCCTCACTAAGTAGCTGAGGCTGACATTGAACCTGTGATCCTTCAGTCTCAGCCTCCCAATTACTGGGATTACAAGCATGCGCCACCACGCCCCGCAGCTGTTTCTTTTATGAAAGGGTTATCAATGAAGACAAATATGCAACTGTCTTGCATATCCTGTCCTCTCTATTCCATCTCTTTTCAGTTATAAAAACAAAGATTCTAGTCATATATATGTAGGAACACTTGAAAATAATATGCAGTATTTCTTATATCCAAGATGTAATCAATGAAACCCACAATGAGATATATCACACAAAATACACCACTAAGAAAAAAACGTTTACCAACTGATTTTAAAATACATCCTGGCTCTGGCCATATTAAGAAATATAAAAACTAAAGCCAGGTGTGGTGGCGCACACTTGTAATCCCAGTACTTGGGAGGCTGAGACAGAAGGATCACAGGTTTGCAGCCAGCCTCAGCTATTTAGTGAGACCCTGTTTCAAAATAAAGAATAAAATAGCCGGGCGTGGTAGTGCGCTCTTGTAATCCCAGTACTTGGGAGGCGGAGACAGGAGGATATGGGATCCGGGTTCGTGGCCAGCCTCAGCTACTTAGTGAGGCCCTCCACAACCTCGTGAGACCCGGTTTCAAAATAAAGTATAAAAAATAGGGTTGGGGTGTAGCTCAGAGGTAGAACGCCCCTGGGTTCAATCCCCAGTAAAATAGAGTCAGGCGTGGTGGCGCATGCTTGTAATTCCAGTACTTGGGAGGCTGAGACTGGAGGATGGGGTTCACAGCCAGCCTCAGCTACTTAGTGAGGCCCTCCGCAACTTTCTGAGACCCTGTTTCAAAATAAAGTATAAAAACTAGAGCCAGGGGTGTAGCTCGGTGGTAGAATGCCCTAGGTTCAATCCCCGGTACTGCAAAAAAAAAAAAAAGATTAAAATAGGGCTTGGGGTGTAGCTCAGAGGTAGAATGCTCTGGGTTCAATCCCCAGTTACACACACACACACACACACACACACACACACACGTAATATAAAAACTAGGGCTGGGGGTGGAGCTCAGTGGAAAGGCCATTGCCTAGCATGTGCTAGGCCCTGGGTTCATAAGCACCACATACACACACACACACACATACACACAAAAATAAATAAACAAAATATAAAAACTGAACATCTTAGAATAAAATGAATATACTACTAAATTATTTTAAAGATATTTAATAGCCAGGCGTGGTGGCGCACGCTTGTAATCCCAGTACTTTGGGAGGTGGAGACCGGAGGATCCGGGTTCGCGGCCAACCTCAGCGCGCATGTGCGCGCGCACGATTGATCGATCGATCAATCAATCGATCGATCTGTCTCTCTCTCTCTCTCTCTCTCCTCTCTCCTCTCTCTCTCTCTCTACCTAGTGAGGCCCTCCGCAACTTTGTGAGACCCGGTTTCAAAAATAAAGCATAAAAAAAAAAAAATAGGGCCAGGGGTGTAGCGCCGAGGTAGAATGCCCCTGCGTTCAATCCCCGGTACCGCAAAAAAAAAAAAAGATATTTAATTTTGTAAGTTACTAGCTTGTAGTTTTACAAGATTCCTTATAAAAGTACCACAGTGGATTCAACTTCTGAGCTTAATTATATTACAAACAGCTCTGTTTTTAACCGGTAAAGGCTATTTCCTTGTAAAGTGTGTAACTACTGGGAACAGTCTTAATTTGCAAACTGAGTTAGAAACTCAAATGTAAAAGTTTTCTTATACCTTTAGAAATTCCTATAAACAAATAGCCGAGTGTGGTGGTGCATGCTTGTAATCCCAGTACTTGGGAGGCTGAGACCGGAGGATCCGGGTTCACAGATAGCCTCAGCTATTTAGTGAGGCCCTCAGCAACTTAGTGAGACCCCGTTTCAAAATAAAGAATAAAAAAATAGGGCTGGGGGTGTAGCTCGGAGGTAGAATGCCCCAGGTTCAATCCCCGGTACCACAAAAAAAAAAAAAAAAGGCCAGGCATGGTGACACATGCCTATAATCCAATACTTGGAAGGCTAAAACAGGAGGATCATAGGTTCGAGGACAGCTTCAGCAACATAACGAGTGTCTCGGCAACCTAGCAAGACCCTGTTTCCAAACATGAATGAATGAATGAATGAATGAATAAATAAATAAATAAATAAATAAAATTTTAAGGCTGGGGGTGCAACTTGGTGGTAGAATGTTCCTGGGTTCAATCCCCAGTACCACAAAAAAATTAAGCAACAAAAAACTTAAAATCATAATCACTAAGACTAGAAAACCACTTAAAATTGGTTGTACAATGACATTGGCATTTTTCCTTAGCACATTCTCTCCAAGAAAACCAACCCTATTAAATTTTCTTAAACATCTACCACATGTAAGAGGTTTTAATTGCCAACTAACCTTATCTTCATTTTGCAGTTTCACATCGTATTTGTGAGGCAGAAATTTTGGAGGGGCCCATTTCCGTTCTCCTTTTTTTAATGAAGTAGGAAGTTTTCGTGGAGATCTACGTGCTCTGTCATCTAGTCAAATCAATAGAAAATTAATTTTAAAAAACTTTTAATTCTATTAATTCACTCATAAATAATAATCTTACTGAATATCTATTCTGTACCAGGCACTGGGTGATGTGACCCAAAAATGAATCATGTCCTCAACAATGTTAGAGCTAAAGTCTGTGAAGGAAGTAAACAGGCAAGTAATTACAAAACAGGAGGTAAATACTAGAGGTTGGTAAAGAAAAATACTATGAGGGTACAGAGAAGGAATACTTAGTCTAGAAGGTAAGCTTGAAAAGCCTAAAAAGAATATGACTTCTTCAGAGACCGTAAGCAACAAGGTATGGGTGAAAATAATATATATAGCAGGGAATCAGACTAAACAGGTAAACTGGGGCCAGATTATGAAGGGATTTATGCCAGGCATGGTGGTGCATGCCTGCAATCCCAGTACTTGGGAGGCTGAGAGATGAGGATCACAGGCTCAGGCCAGCCTGAGTGATTTAGTGAAGCCGTCAGCAACTTAGTGAGGCCTGTTCCAAAATAAAAGTAAAATAGGTCTGGGGGTGTAGCTCACAGGTAGAATGCCCCTGGGTTCAATTCCCAAGTACCACAAATAAAATAGGGCTAGGGGTGTAGTTCGGAGGTAGAAAGCCTTGGGTTCAATCCCCACTCTGTGGACATTTTAGTTGCTTTCTGAATAATAAATGAAGAAAATCATGTCCCTATAAAAGTTTGATGACATATTAAGTTGCTAGAGAATGCAAAGATTTGTGTATAATAAAGTGACCAGGGTCTCGTGGAAAGCTAGCATCACACGTACTAATGCTCTCTCTCCTTCCTTCATCCTCTTTTACTATTGCCTCCTTCTTCTGATGGTCCTGAGCAATCTGACTGGAATTCTCTTTGTCACTTGACGGAGAATCACAGGCACCATCAGATTTCTTCTCACTGGCCTCCTCCTCCACTTTCTCTAAAGGATGAATCTTCACAATTTTTACTTTGAGCATTTTCTCCTTCCCAACCTATTCAGAAATAGAAGAGAAAAATCAGTGATATTTAATAAACAAGAACCAGAAACCTAAAAATAAGTTAGAAAATATGATCTGTAACATTCCTCCTCACCTAACAGAAATTCACTAAAACTCTGAAGTATCAAAGCACTGAGAATTTTATTTCTCAAACTTCTAGGCTGAAATACAACATGGTTAAAAATAAAATGAAGCCAGGAGTGGTGGCACACGCTTGTAATCCCAGTACTTAGGAGGCTGAGACAGGAGGATCGCAGGTTTGAAGCCATCCACAGCAGCTCAGTGAGGCCCTCCACAACTCAGTGAGACCCTGTTTCCAAATAAAAAATAAAAGAGGTCTAGGGGCGTAGACCAGAGGTAGGATGGAAGGCCCCGGCGTTCCATCCCCAATACCACAAAAAACAAATAAATAAATAAAATAAAATGATCATAAGGGCTTTGTGGCTTATGCCTATATTCCTGGAACTTAGAAGATTGACATAGGAGAATCACAAGTTCAAGGCCAGTCTCAGCAATTACTGTTATGTGTGTGTGTGTGTAGTATTGGGGACTGAACTCAGGGGCAAATTATATATATATATATATATAT
>PVJS01040874.1:0-18226 GCA_004027185.1 Glis glis
TGCCCCTGGGTTCAATCCCCAGTACCGAGAGAGAGAGAGAGAGAGAGAGAGAGAGAGAAATTATAAAAAGAAAAAAGAAAGGAACTTTTGCACATAGACACTGTAGAGTTTTTGCATTTTTTTTGTGTGTGTGTGTGGTACCGGGGATTGAACGCGGGGGCGTTCTACCTCCACGCTACGCCCCTGGCCCTATTTTTTATACTTTATTTTGAAACCGGGTCTCACGAAGTTGTGGAGGGCCTCACTAAGGAGAGAGAGAGAGAGGGAGAGAGAGAGACAGAGAGAGAGAGAGAGAGACAGAGAGAGAGAGAGAGCTGAGGCTGGCCGCGAACCCGGATCCTCCGGTCTCCGCCTCCCAAAGTACTGGGATTACAAGCGTGCGCCACCACGCCCGGCGAGTTTTTGCATTTTGTATGAAGCCTCAACTAGTCCCTCAATGCACTCAGTATTTCCTGAGCAAGAGGTGAATGCTAGAAACTGAAATGGGCCATCGATTGAAAATGTCAGGCTTCTTATTCAATTTTGCTGAAGCACTCATCCCCCCACCCCTTTAAAAAGATAAAAATGGCCACTGGCAATGAGACAGGGGATAGAACCCAATGTCAGATAATTCAATAATTGAATGATATACACTGACATTTTTTAAACTGCCCTGTCTTGTGATAACCAGTAGCATTTGAAGAAGGGTGGTGTTGGCTACTGGGATAAAACTGGAGAAAGAACAATTGTACAAATCGAAATGCAAAATAAATACATAGAAGAACGGAGAGTGGAATTGAAAGCAATTTAAATGGTGATAAAAGAAATTTTTTCCAAATACATATATGAGGCACACTGCTCCTTTTACTTCATTTTTATCATTTAAAAATGTTATTTTCCATTTCTTTAATGTGGGATATCAGAATTGCAAGTAAAATAAGAAGGACTTAGAGTAATAAAGGAGATAATAGAAAACATGGGAAGGAAATGAATTACTGGTTTCTTCCATTGGGGAAAAAAACACTTCAAAATAATTAATGTAAAGAAAACCAAAAACCAAGATACATTCAGAAGCAGCACAGAGCCGTCACTTCTGTCATGGGTCACCTCTACCGTGTGCCACCTCAGTCGTGTCCACATCTACTCCTCTTCCACATTCTAACAACCAGCCAGGTGAATGACTCTCAAGGAAACTTCTGCCAGACACTGGCATCGCAAGGGTGACACAGGTTTCCCACCAATAAAATAATGGTTATCTTTTTCCATTTCTAAGAAAAGACATGTTGTCCATATGTTTTCATGTTTACATTTTATTCACATACATTTTTCTTAAATTTGTGGATCATACAACAGTCGGCTAACAACTGCTATTCAAGAACAACAAAGAAAGTCAGCACAGCATCGTGAACTTAAAATCTTACCATGAGAATACTAGTTTCTATTTATTCATAAATTCAAAAACTATAACTGTATACTTCATGAATAGTCATATTTCTGCTAGGATAAAAATATCCTACTTTGTACAATGTAATATTTTCTGGTGTTCAACAAAGAGTGACCTGATTTTGGGGGTCGCTTTTCACCTCAATGAGTTAGAGAAGCACTGCTATGAGGATTAATTTAATTAATTGTATTAGTTTAAAGATATGTAATTAAAAAATCACCTTCTTGTCCAGTTGACAACAGTGATAAAAGAGGATACTATAACCAAGGAAAACTTAGGCACATGGAACAAAGACTCAAAGATCTTAGACTAGCTAATAATTTGTACTTTCCTTGGTTAAAATCAAAAGGTGCAGAGGGGTGTGTTAGGAATTTTTCTGAGGATTTCATCAGAAACAAGCTAAATCTTTGACCTGGCTAAAAGTTATCTCTCTTGCCATTATGATGTCTTAAAATTCTATCATTTAGGCCATTGCTTAGGTTTAGAGTACTATGGTCCTAACTAAAATGGATGTATTTATCAAAATATTTTCCCCCCTTGGGAAGGAGTCCATTGTAGGAATTTAACATGAAAAAACCCTTGGTAGTATAGAGGGATAAGGAAAGATCAGACAGATTGCTGTTCCCAGAGCTTGTGTGCCTACAATGACATATAAATGCTCACATAGTAAATGTACAATAAATGTTGACTGACACAAGGTGCGAGCCTAAAAACCAAGCACACGCTGAAATAAGAAGCTGAATGCTAAAATGGGCACAGCCAACCCCAACCCACACTCCTCCACACTGTACCTCAAGCTACAATTTCCACTTGCTGGGTTCTTATCTATAATCACTATCTTTCATCCTGATGAGCCTTTCAAAATGGACAGTTTGCAAAGAGTTCAGACTTCTAATAAGCAAGTCAACCTCTTTTCAAAGTCTTCCTGTTTCTATTTCTGCCCTGAATATAGGAAAAGTTTGCCTTTACTCTGTAAATAGGAAAACCGTAGCACATGGGGAGGGCCAGTGTGGCCTGCGTGGATATCCCTAGGCCAAAGCCACAGGAAGAAACACCAAAGTGGCTCTGATCCTAATGCAGCCTTTACCTGCATGACTCCAAGCATCTACCGAAGTGGGATCTGAAGTTCTGGAAATAAATTCTATGTTATCAAAACAGAGGGCAGAACTAAGTATGGATCTCCTGACTCTCCTAAAATTGACCATGTTCTGCATGAAATCTCTGTGAATAGAGGAGCTCAGCCCCATACAGAGGATCAGCAAGAGAATAGCAGTGTGCTGCCATCTGGCATGAGCCATAGGTAGGGCGCAACACTGGTCCTCCCTCTAGGTCTTGCAGTAGACATGGCAGGAGCCTAGTTGGACCATGGGGTCGATGGGGGTGGAGGATGCAGGGTGCTCTTTTGATCACGGAAGACAGACAGTGCAGCCAGTTCAAAATCAGAGAGAGAAACACAAACAAAAAACCCACTGTACCTCCTCCAACGCATAGTTTCAAGATCCAGAAGAATCAAAAATTAAGCTTCTCTTGCTTAGAATTACAGGTTTGTCTTTTCATTGGCAAGGTATAAATTATGACCTCTTCTCTTTGCTTAACAAGCAGCTAACTATAAAGCAGGGGTTCCTTCCTCCTGTGAGGCAAGGTAACATTTTCCCGCCTCTTCTCACCCATGCTTAGGCGTCGTGGAACTGTCTTCAAAAATAAGCATTATAATGTGAGATAGACACTGCGGTTTGTAAAATGCTGACTTTTTCACTCAATTACTTTTATATGTGTGCATTTATGCCTCTATCATCCTAAACTTCATCAAGATGTATGATTACAATGCACCAATTAAAAAAAAAACCATAGCTGGGCACGGTGGCACACGCTTGTAATCCCAGTACTTGGGGGGCTGAGACCAGAAGATCTGGGTTTGTGGCCAGCCCCAGCTACTTAGTGAGGCCCTCCGCAACTTCGTGAGACCCTGTTTCAAAATAAAGAATAAAAAATAGGGCTGGGGTGTAGCTTGGAGGTAGAATGCCCCTGGTTCAATCCCCAGTACCGCAAAAAGAAATGAATAAGTAAAATAAAATAAATAAATAATTAAAAAAAAACATGATTTAAAGCATGTTCTTAAAATTAAAGTTTATTTTAAAGTTTTGTTCCTTTTAACATATCACTTGTGTTTTATGTAACACAATAGCCTGCATATCTGAGTATTAAAATAGATATAAACGTCTGGCTTTTAAAAAAATGCTTTCTTCAGGTAGATCAAACTACAACTAAGTAGACACACTTTATCCACATTCACAAAGTGAGGTCGAGCCACAAGAAACACAATCATGTGGTAGTACTTTGAAACAAGGGGGACAGCTTCAATTTTTAAGAAACCTAATAAAAAATAATAAAGTCATAAAAATGCAAAAATACCAGGGTCTAAAGGCAGCTTAGTAAAATCTCTCCGGAAAACTTGGTATTTAACTGAGATTAAGCCCCATATTTTTTAGATGGCTCTAAATGTAGATATGTTCATATGCCAAATTTAATTTAAAAATTACTATACTTATTGGTATGTAATAAGAAAATGAGTCATGAAAATATTAATTACTTTTAAACATCTATTTCAAACTCTGCCTTTCAACAAAGGAAGCTTAAGATATATACATTTTTTATTTCTATGATTCCATTCAGAAGACAAGTGGTAGATAACTGCCACCGAATTTCTATTTATTTGTTAAAAGCCTGACACATGGATTTGGATATTTTTTATGTCCCAACACTGTGCTAATGTAACAAATGAATATAAATATCCTTTTTCAAATCACTCCTGTCTGAAATATTCCCCTTTACTGTGTGTTTACCTTGAGTTATATTTTTAACAAGGCAGAGTACAAACATTTAATGACTATTTTGCTGAATACAAGTTTAATATGGTTAACAGCTTTCTTTGCTTACATGATTTCCCGGAAGTCAGTTCAAATTTTCAGTAGCAAAATATGGTCGTCAATATGCCATAGTCCGTATTTCCAATTTCCTTTTCTCTTAAGTGTTAATTTGCATTTAGATTATTACACTAATTATTATTACAATAATACACTCTGTGAGGAAAAGTTTTAAACTGATAGCACTATAAGAACTACATTACTTAGGAGACTGAAGCTCTGTTTTGGATTAGAAAATTCTTTTTTAGAACCACAGTTTCGATTTGCAGCTGGGATGACTCAGCCTCTAATGGCAAGATTGAGTATCGAATGCCAAGTGATTCAGTTGTGACCATTGGGATTTATACCAGAAAGGATAGATTTTCTTATAAAAACATTGACATTTTTTCCTGGTTCATTACTGCAATCCATTCAAGAAATGAATATCAATCATACGAAAAAACATTTTGTTCGTCATAAGAAATCAAGTAAATTTTGCCTTAGAATATCTGGATTATAGTTCATCCAGAGAAAATGGTAGATTCATTCAGGTCGAGTTGAAAAGAATAGAATATATTTAATTTCTATTGCATAGTTCTAGAGATTAAGTTATTGATTTTTCCCCAGGTTTTTTTTTATCTTGAAAAATACCAAACCTACAGACATGTTGAAAGAATAAGACAACGAAGACCAACATACCTTAGAATCACCCCTTTTTAATATTTTGCTTTGTTTGCTTTTTCTTTCTTCTTTTCTCTATATATTTTTTAATGGCGATCCATTTGAAGGAGAGTCACAGTCAACATAACACTTTAACCCTGAATGTCTGAGCATATACCACTTAAGAACAAAAATATCCTGCTACAAAACCACAAAATCATAACATACCCTGGAAATTCATTATCTAATAAACGTCCTTCCTCAGAGCTTTGTTTTGGGGGTTTGAGGGTTTTTTTTCTCTTTTTAGATGCAGGATCCAATCAAGAAATATACATTGTATTTAGTGGGCTTTTTCGATTCCTTTCATCTGTAGTAAGTTCTTAGTTTGATAAAGTGAGAATGCATATTTTTCAAAAATTACGCAATCTCTGGAGTATCATCAGTTAATAGTAACAGCAAATAATCATGAAATTAATTTTTAAAACCTGGCCCTGTACCTAACCCCCTTCCCCCAATTCAACTCATCTCAACTGCTGTGAGGTTTTAAAAAAAAGCAAATTTTAAAAGTAACCAGAGGCTTAAATCATAGACCCTATACATTGAGTTCAGCACTTTGAAGTGAACCTCCAAATGAAGAGGTGGTCAGCCTTATTTGTACAGCACAGGTTAATGTGCTGTTGATACAAGAGAGCTAGACAACAAAATAAGTATTTATTTTGATTGGTACCTCACTACTCAAATACTATGCCCATTCTTCTCCTTGAAATCCTCAATGTCATTTGAACATCGTCCAACCGAAGTTTTATAAATATTACTAATGAATATCATTACATACATTTATATCCTCAGAATGCTTTTCTTCCTCCCAGTTGTCATATTTTAGGAAAAGTACATCTTTATTGGAAATAAGCTCACTGCTTGTTATTCCCTGAGTTCACTTTATTAGAAACATAATGTTTCCAAGCCAGGCATGGTGGTGCATGCTTGTAATCCCAGTACTTGGGAGGCTGAGACCGGAGGATCTGGGTTCGTGGCTAGCCTCAGCTACTTAGTGAGGCCCTCCGCAACTTAGCGAGACCCTGTTTCAAAATAAAGAATAAGAAAAATAGGGCTGGGGGTGTAGCCCAGAGGTAGAATGCCCCTGGGTTCAATCCCCAGTACCACAAAAAAAAAAAAATTCAAAATGTGATTTGGAGCTCAAACCAAAAAAAAAAAAACTTACTAAAAAAAGGGATCCAAATATTCAATATTAAGATATTTTATAAGCTGCATTTACATCTAATACATAGATGCATGCATTAAATCATACATATTAAGTTTATATAATAAACTCTTAATACATTTACCAGTACTTATGAACAAATGTGCTATTTTCAATAGTTTTTTATAACTAAATATATATATGACAAGTAAATGTAATAAATGTACTGAAGATACTTTCCAAATTCTGTGTCATATACACACGAAATATTTTGGTTCACCTGAAATATAATTCTTCATCAAAAGGAAGGGGCAGTCATGGTGAAAGAGAAGTAATAGAAATATTACTATTTTTCTGTTTCTAATTTCTTTCTTGAAACTCAAAAGTCAGTCAGAGATAGACTGGATTTCAAATTTAAGAGTAATGGACAAAGGTCAGCAATGTATCAAGTTTGGGGGGTTTCTATTGCCACCTAGTGTCTAACTTTATAATGGACCTATTTTTGAATATTAATGAAGGCAGTCCTACAGTCTGAAACAGATTCTTTGAAAGGGAAAAGGTAATTATAACACTTTTTAACCAAATAACTTAGTCTCCTTTTTTAGAGTCAATTCACTCTCATTGTATAAACTGGTCCCTATGTGAAAATATCCCAAAACTCACATAGCAATGTAAAATTTATGAAGATAGTGATTTGTATGTATATAACATGCATTCGCATTCAAAATTAACTTCATTATTACTTTTGGATCAGTGTAAATATTTAGAAGGTATAATTCCTGATGAGATAAGAGACTTCACTATCCATCCAGCTTAGCCGGGCGTGGTGGCGCATGCTTGTAATCCCAGTACTTGGGAGGCTGAGACAGGAGGATTGCGGGTTTGCAGTCAGCCACAGCAACTTAGTGAGGCCCTCTGCAACTTAGTGAGATCCTGTTTCAAAATAAAAAAGAATAAAATCTGGCTGGAGGTGTAGCTCAGAGATAGAATGTCCCTGGATTTCATCCCTGGTACCACAAAAAATAAATAAATAAAAATTATATATATTACTTCATTGATATTTACTTAAAATACTACTACTGATTCTTTTTTACTGATTCTAACTTTACTTCACATAAAACAATCTAGTTGGGATAACACATTTTATGTGCTCAAGTCTTTTTCCACTTGATAGAATCTAATTTTAAAAATTGAATAGTGTAGTCGCGCATGGTGGTGTAGGCTTGTAATCCCAGTACTTGGGAGGCTGAGACAGGAAGATCACAGATTTGAGGACAGCCTCAGCAAGTAGTGAGACGCTCATCAACTTAGCAAGACCCTGTTTCAAAATAAATTTTTAAAAATTGAATAGTTTGTTGTTTAATTATATAAACTAATTCAGTTTACACACACACACACACACCCACACACACACACACACACACACACACACACACACACTTGAATGACCAGCAGTTTACTGAAATAAGAAACCAATGAGACAGGTTTAGCTAGCTTCAACAGTGCAAGGAAAACACTAATGAAAAGTTGGAGATGTGGCCCAACGTAACGGTACCCTAACGATTCAATTCAACACATATCTGAATATCAGTTATTTTTTTGTCCTTGTCATGTCATGGGTATAATGCAGTAACATAGATTACAAGTCCAAGGAGTGGTTTAGATTGGTGTTTTATTGGTTTGCAATATGATGGCCAAAGAGGACTTCTTTTATAAAGATATATATGCGATTGGCACAGAGATGTCATACTATAATGAGTTGGGTAAAGATCAAGTCTTAGTATTTAAAGTTTTGTTTCCAAGTCAGGTTGGAATTCTTAGCCATTAGTTTTGCCTGGTATGAGGCCCGCTGGAGTGGCGTGCTCAAGCGATAACCACCCCTTTGAAAATAAACTGCACAATTTGCCTTTGGCAGGATTTCAACAGTGGAAGACTTATCTGCTTGTAAAGTTCTCCCTCACGTACGTAAAAATAACTCCATTTATTTTTTACTTTTCTTAGTGTAAAGAGATCTGTGTAATGGAAAAAAATAATAAGAGGCAAGGTTAGGAGTGTGTGTGTGTGTGTGTGTGTGTAAAGTTAATTCTCTATAAGTGAGGACATTCCATCTCTTTTATCTGTAAATTATACCATGTAAGAATCAGAGCCTATAAAATATAAAATGTGCTATTAATTTGCTTGAGATTAACTTGCAATCATATAAACCACATATTTTGTCATTTGGTTTTTTTACCTGGATTATTCACCAAATCCAGTGTGAGTCATTGCTCCTTCCGCCATGAGTGTCCATGTTACCAAGGCACTGATTAAAATGTGACAAAAAGATGCCTGGGTGATATTCGATAAATAGTGGTATAAAAATGAAAAAGTGTTACTGAAGGGTGAAAGTGGAAGAAAATTTGACCAATACTAGTTCTTCATGCAACAGAAGGTGAAGAAAATGCAAACAAATGCGACCTCAACAAGATACTGCAGCAAGGATTGTTTGGTAATAATTAAACTTCAGAATTACTCCTAGAAATTGTGTTTCCTCAGCTTCATTTAGTAACAAAACAACTCTTTTCCAAAATTTCTTAATCTTTTGCCAATCACCCCAAACACACACAGACCCCTGTAATTACTGACATATAAAAGTCACTTTATGTCCCAAATCTGCCAGACCAGATGGGAAGTTATATTCCCTTCATAATTTCTTTCGAAGTCAGGATTTTAACCTTGAAAGCTCATAAGGTGGACAAGCTCTTTCTCAGTCGGTTTGGGCTGCTATAACAACTTAACATAGACCGAGGGACTTAAACAGCACAAATCAATTCTTCTCATAGTTGGAGGCTAGAAGTCTGAGATCAGGATGCCTGTGTAGTTGATTTCTGGTGAGAGCCCTATTCTAGAGCCCATCGTTGTTTTCTTCTTGTATCTTTGCATGACTTCTGTTTATGAAGGATCTGCCCTAGTCTAATTACCTCCCGCGAGTACCCCTCCTAATAATACCATTTAGGGGAGGGTTAGGATTTTAATAAATGAATTTGGTGTTGGAGGACAAAGCATTCTGCCCATTACAACCTCCTAGAAGGAGACTTTCTAGGCCAAGTATTTCACAAGAAGGAGTAAAAGCGACCACAGAAGCCTGCATGGTTCTTTATAACTTTGAGTATCATAATCATAGAAGTCGGAGCTTGAAGGGCATTTAAAACCAGGTAGAAAAATCTATTCCCACATTTTATGGTACCTAGTCATGTGTTTTGATAGCAATAAAATTCTTCATTTTTCTTTTCTTTTTTTTTGTATTACTGGGGATTGATCCCAGGGGCATTCTATCTTTAAGCTATACCCTCTGCCCTATTTTATTTTTATTTTGAAACAGAGTCTCACTAGGTTGATGAGAGTCTCACTACTTGCTGAGGCTGTCTTTGAACCTGTGATCCGCCAGTCTCAGCCTCCCAAGTACTGGGATTACAAGCATGTGCCACCAGGCCTGCCTTAAATTCTTCATTTTTCTATGAGCAAAACTAGTCAGTTTCTTCTCTACATTTCTAGGAGATTCCAATGGAAAAGTCATGAAAACAGAATCCTAGAAATAATAATTCATGTTTGTGTCTTTTGTTAGCAGTGCATATATATCCCAGGGCTCAATATTATAGCTGATATATATATAAGGGTTCAATAAATGCTGAGAAGGAAGGTGAAAAAATAATTTAATATTATCATTATTATTGTCATCATCATTATTATTATTTTGGACCTGGTGATTGAACCCAGGGTCATTCTACCTCTGAGCTACATTCCCAGCCCTTTTTATTTTGAAACAGGGTCTTGCTAGATTGCTGAGGGTCTCACGAGGTTGATAAGGCTGGCCTCGAACCTGTGATCCTATTGTCTCAGCCTTCCTAGTACTGGGATTACAGGCACCTGTCACTGCGCCCTGCTTAGGAAGATGAAATAAAAAATGCTACATCTGCAAAGAGAAACCAAGCAGCTTTGGGGAGCTTTCCTAACTATTTCAGGAAACCAGAATATTGGCAAGTTACCTCAAAATAAAAAAAAATTGTTCATCAGTAGGCTCAAAAGCATTATTAAAATATTCTAAATTAACTAATTTTGACCAGTTCTTTATGTGAAAATGTGCTGAAAAGTATCAAAAGCACAAAAAAGTTCTAAGTGTCCAAAGTTGGAGAGACTGGATAAATAAAAATGTCATAAAAGCAGAAGTATTACAGGCTTAAAGGCTAGTTCACTGAAACAGGCCATACATGCTGGCAGAGTTCAGAGGAAGGGGAAATGGTGGCGTGAACCGCCCTGTGGATGGTAAGTAGTCAGGACTGAAGTGGATGCAAAGGAGATGTTAGAACATGGTGCAGAGGAAGTAGAGAAGTCAGAGTGGGTAGGACGAGTGGTGGGCACAGAGCATGGGGTATAGAAATGTGCTTGATTCTGTAAGTTGATTGACTACACCCACCCATTCCAAAAAATAAACACCTATGAGTTCCTTCTTTCTGAGAGACACACTGGGAGGGAAGAGATTTGAGAATGTTTGAGGAGGAGAATTCATATTTACTGACCCTCTTCAAAGCACCACGCTTCATGCTAATCACTTTATCCTTGAATTTCTACTCAAGAAGTCTATAGTAAAAGAAATGCAAAGCACACCTATAACTACAGTACGAGGTAAAAAATGAGAGTTGCCATATGGGAGTTATAATGTCACAAAATTCCCGAGCAGAAAGACTACTCTGGCTAGGAGGAATCAAGGAATGCTCCCTGGAGAAGAAGGCATGATTATCAGGTCTTGAGACTTGTGTGGGATTGAAGATGAAAAAGATGTCCCAACAGAGAAAGATAGAGCCAGACACTGTGTGGCATTAAATATAACATAATATACTTCAGTTGTACTTTGTGGGCAGTGGAGTAGAAGGAAGAAAGGTTTTAGAATGACAATTTGGTACTGAGGTATGGAAT
Source organism: Glis glis (assembly GCA_004027185.1). NCBI lineage: Eukaryota > Metazoa > Chordata > Mammalia > Rodentia > Gliridae > Glis > Glis glis. The sequence continues at coordinate 11,141 of PVJS01040874.1, forward strand.
AAATTTGCATGAGGGTCTTTGTTTAGACTCCCCAAGGGGGAAATCCATTGCTGCGAGAAAAGACCTGAAGCCAGTAGTGGCCAAGGAAAGAGCTCCTCCTCTGCAGGGTCAAAAGAGCAAAATTCTGGTTCTGGTTCCATCTAAACTTCCCTAATTGGAATGTAAATTTGAGCAAACCTTCTGTCTTCTTTGGCATTTAATCTTGTCATTTGTAAAGAGAGGAAGTTGGTGGCGCATGCTTATAATCCCAGTACTTGGGAGGCTGAGACCAGAGGATCCAGGTTCCAGGCTAAGCCTCAGCTACTTAGTGAGGCCTCTGCAATTTAGTGAGACCCTGTTTCAAAATAAAGAATATAAAAATAGGGCTGGGGATGTAGCTCAGAGGTAGAATGCCCCTGGGCTCAATCTTCAGTACTGCAAAAAAAAAAAAAAAGAGAGAGAGGAAGTTGGACAAAATAGTTTTTAAATGTATCATTCTTATTTAGTTATCATTCTATGATAACTAAATAAGGGGACTAGATTATGTTCCCGTTGATATTGCTGGCCAGATAATAAAGCCTTCTTGGTATTGCAATGGTCCCTTTATTAAATGCAAAAGAATCTTAAGTGATCACTTTATTAAATGATAGACTCCTGAGCAGTAAATTCTCTGGGAAATTAATACATTGCACACGAGTAACCTCTGCCTTTTATTTATCTCTGGAACTTGATATATAAGGAGCACTAGTTGAGAAAAAAGTATGTGCACAGATATAATCTACTAATAAATCTTCAAATTATTAAACTTCTTTAAAAGTTTGATAACCTGAATGGACTAATTATAAAAATTTTAAGCTCAAAAGACCTACAATATTATTCTTAGGTTTGCTCTTTTAAAATTGACCTAGATCTTTTCAATGGATCCTCAGAAGAATGGGAGTGAACCTACCATATGACCCAGCAAATACCACTCCTGGGTATCTACACAAAAGAATGGAAACCAAACTACCAGACTAATGCATGTGTATCTATGTTTATAGCTGCACAATTCACAATTGCCAAACTATGGAACCAGCCAAGATGTCCATCAACAGATGAATGGATTACAAAACTGTGGGATATATACACGATGGAATTTTACGCAGCCATAAAGAAGAACAAAGTAACGTCATTTGCAGGGAAATGGATGGAATTGGAGAACACTATGCTAAGTGAGATTAGTCTGTCAGAGAAAGTGAAAAGTCAATGTTCTCCCTAATATGCGGAAGCTAGGGAGAAAATGGGGACATAGGAGGGACTCCAGACAAAGGAGGAGAAACATTAGATGAGTGAAGAAGGTGACCTAATGGAGGTAGACGGGAGGGGGAAAGAGGGAAACACCCTAATGCACACGATGTACATACACAAACTTTGCAAAGTCAGTCACCATGCTGAATACGAGAAGGAGGGAAGGGGGAAGGAATAGGGTGGGAATTGGGGGAGGGTTAAATGAATGATGTGTGCATGTATGCCTCTACCACCCTGAAACTCATCAAGGTATATGATTACAATGCACCAATAAATTATTTTTTAAAAAGACCTAAAATATCCTGTAGTTCAACTCTCATTATAGATTCAGAAATTAAAGGCTCAATTATTTGTCAAAGTCTTATAGTCAGTGACAAAATGGAACACAAGGAAAAGTCCTTTGATTGCCCGACCAGTGTACTCTGCTCTAGTCAAGCTGTCTCTCCATAATACACATGGTATTTTTAATAAAATTGGTAGCCGGGCGTGGTGGCGCACGCTTGTAATCCCAGTACTTTGGGAGGCAGAGACGGAGACCTGAGGATCCAGGTTTGCGGCCAGCCTCAGCTCTCTCTCTCTCTCTCTCCCTGTCTCTCTCTCTCTACTTAGTGAGGTCCTCCGCAACTTCGTGAGACCCAGTTTCAAAATAAAGTATAAAAAATAGGGCCGGGAGGTGTAGCGCGGAGGTAGAACACCCCTGGGTTCAATCCCCGGTACTGCAAAAATAAATAAATAAATAAATAAATAAATAAAATAAATAAAATTGGTGCATTGCATACAGCTAGGCAAGGAGCTTTGGCTTGACTCTATCATTTGAGTAAACCTACATTTATTTTATTTTGGGGGGACAGGAAGTTACCCTGAATTTGGAAATGCAGATGGATGAATTAGAATCCTGGTCCTGCCATATACAACTGAATGTAAGTTACTTAAATTCCATTAAATTCAGTTTACTCAATGATAAATTGTGAAAATAATGTTGATCTCCAAAAGTCATTGTAGGATCAAAAGAGAAAATGTAGATAAGATGCCTAGTGCCATGTCTGATAGCTCGGAATCAAAAATGTTTATCAAGTGTCTACTCTGATTGAAACCCTCTATATAAAATAAGTTACATTTTATACGTTTCCCACAAATTGAGGTATATTTTATATGATATTAACTCAAAAGTTTCCATTTAGCAATAAGTAAGTTTATTTTCCAATCATTAGAAGTAGCATCTTTTCATATAAATGTTACATAGAGTCCTCATTTGCTTCATTAGCAAACTTTTTATTTATTTTTTTTATTTTTGTCTGTGGTACCAGAAATTGAACCCAGGAATATTTTACCTCTGAGCTGCCCCCAATTCCAACCCTTTTTATTTTTCGTTTTGGATATAGGGTCTCCCTAGGTTGCTGAGAGTCTCACTAAGTTGCTGAGGCTGTCCTAGAATCTGCTATCATCCTGTCTCAGCCTTCCAAATACTGGGATTACAGGCCTGTGCTACCCTGGCTCATTAGCAAATCTTAATATGCTATTTTTCTTAATGTGTTTATTTAGTTGCTGAACGGTGTTTTCTTGTTATCCTGAAATTTTTTCATTATTGTTAGTTTCTACATAAAAGTAATATCACTAACATGTGAAGAGTTCCTTGAAGAAGCTCCTTGGAGGAGCTTCCATTCCTCTTTGTTTCATTAACATTCCTCTTGTTTTCCAGGGGGGGGGGGAATTGCTCTCCAATTCCCCATCTCTGTAGTTCTGGTGAAGCTGGTCCTATCACTTACTCCAAGAGTGAGTATTTGACTTAGTCCTGGTGAATCAGGACATCAAGAGTCCCTGCAAGTCAGGTTTCTGTTGCTTGCAACCAGAAGAGCAAGTCCCATACATTAACCTAAGTGCATTTTTCTTCTGGGACCAGTTCACCATTTCTACACTCCCATTACCATCACCCATGTTGGTGCCACACTTCACCAAGTACATTTCAAAAGATGGAAGCCGGGCGTGGTGGCGCACGCTTGTAATCGCCGGAGGATCCGGGTTCACGGCCAGCCTCAGCTCTCTCTCTCTCTCTCTCTCTCTCTTTTTCTGTCTGTCTGTCTCTCTCTCTCTCTCTCTCTCTCTCTCTCTTTCTCTCTCTCTACTTAGTGAGGCCCTCCGCAACTTCATGAGACACGGTTTCAAAATAAAGTATAAAAAATAGGGCCAGGGGTGTAGCGCAGAGGTAGAACACCCCTGGGTTCAATCCCCGGTACCACAAAAAAAAAAAAGATGGGTTATTACCATTGACCATGGGTAAACAAGCATACATTCACAATATTATAATATTTATATAGTACGTTATGATTTACAAAGCACTTTACATCAAAAACACTGTCTTAAATTTTTTGCCTCTTCTTCATACCAGACTTTTCTTGTAGCCAGCTAACAATTATCGAGGCCATGAGTAACAGAGGAATGTGGCCATTGTGTATTAAAAGCAGAAAAGTTGTCATTATATTTAATACTTACTGAGTGCTCACTAACCACAGACTTATTTAGAGTTATTCTCATTCACGCTTCAAACATTTGCTCAAAGTCACTGTTATTAATCTCTTTCTATAGATATTATGGTCTAGAGATGTTAAGTAACTCAGCCAAAATCACCAGATTACACAGTAATTCATCCAAGATTGTTAAGTGGTGAATTTGTAATAAAAACCCAGTTCTGCCCAAGTCCAGAACCAAATTGTTTAACCACTGTGTTAAACTGATACCCCAACCACAAAAAGAAGCACCTCATACTCATAGAACTCCTGAAAGAAGCAGGAAAACCAGTGTTTTCCAAATTGCATGCATTTATGTGTTATCACAGCAGATATGTTTAATTAATACTGACTTTATCCTCTTTTGTTTCTGTTCCAACAACCAGGATTCGGAGTGCTAAGAACTGAAAATAAGAAAAGCGTTGCTCTGTGACCTCCATCTTTAAAAAAATCAGCTGTGGAAAATGTACACTTGGAGAAACATAATTTCTGATCAAATGGATAAAGGCATTAGAGTGAGAAAGGAGATTGTTAAACTGAAGTGATGGGAAATGAAAAGGGTCTCAGACAGAAGGAAATGGAAATGAACGAGGTCTATCTGCGAAGCTCACTAGAGGCTGCTGGTGCAGATTTTGAAGTCAAAGGTGAGCCATGAATTTCATACAGACCTTTCAGTCTCACATGTGGAAATAAAATTCCAAGAAAGAGGATACAAAAAAATTGCTTTGATAGGTTTGTGAAGATATTAGCCAGTCTCCCTAACTGTAGAGAAAAAAGACGTAAGGAATTGCATCTCTGGCACTCTCTGCAGGGCTCTTTCTGGAGATCAGTAGGTCACTCTGGTGGGAGGAAGAACCCCAGAGAGGCAGCCTCTTTCCTGCAAGACCTTGCCCCTCTCTTGCTGTAAACAGTTTATTCCTTGACCTACAAAAGACTGCCATTCTTCTTACTCTTAAAACTCAAGCTCTAAATTAAATAAAAAGAAAAGAAAACTGGTTAAAAAAAGTCTTAATTTGAATGTTACAGTCACAAAGATGTGCATCGTAATTGCTCACTGAAAAGAATGTTCATCAATTCTCCCCTCTCTTGAGGAGATAGTCAGTGTCCGATCCATTAAGTTATCATCCCAAAGCAGGAAATTTATCATAATTTATTCTAGGATATTCTAAATTTACTCGGTTGATTACCACTGTGTAAACAATGTCTGCTGAGAGCTTGGGTTCATGATGGAGCGCTGGAATTGGCTCTGATTTGGAGTTGCCATTTGCTGAAGAGCTGCATGGTTGTTCTATCAGTACAAACTCCAGGGATGTCTAACAAGGAGATCAGCGGTTATGGAGAAAAAAATGAGGCTCTTCCTCTATGTAATGTTAATGGGCCACTTACTGAAATATATCTCTTCAGAGAGGCAATTCTAAATGGTATAATGTTAAAGAACATTAGAAAGAGGTTTGTGCATATCAAACAACATGACTTTTCTCATTAAAAAAGTAAGTAACTGCACCTAAGACATTTGTAGAGGTCAGCGTTGGAAAATTTTCTTAAGAAAAATATCTTCAGTGGCAATATACAAAATTAAGCAACGGTAAGTTTTCTTATCACTATAGTAGAAGCTGTCCAAGTTGGGAGAAATGACTTATTTTTAATTTGCTGTATTTCTACTTTTAAAAATGAGGAATCTATTTGACATGAGCCAAAGACACTGAGCATTGATTAGAATTAGTGACATCTGGCTATTCCTTTCATTCAGGTATTGCTCATAACTCGTCTAGCCTTTTTCTCCTCCTCTTTCCTCCGTTCTTTCTCTTGCTCCATTCCCAACCATATGTTTGTGGTAGTTACTCTACAGTTATTCTTAACCCTTCCGACTTTGACATTGATAAAAACATGGCATTCTCTATTCAATTTTACCTTTATGTTTGTTCTTTCCTATCTTTTTATGTCAAATATCTAACATAAAATTATTTGAATATTTGAATATTTTGAATTTTGAATATTTGAATTTTCAATATTTTTGTCTCTGCTACAAAAGTTGTATTCTTCTCTCTACTCCCTGCTTTTCTCCTAAGAAAATTTCTATTTCTTCTTTTTTACAGATCTCTGTGTCAGACTAAATGTCCACTATGTTAAGCTTCTTTCTAGATGATACCAATAGAAAGGTAGAAGAAAATATCCCCAAAGAACATTTACCTAATCTTTTCTTCAACACAGCTTTCTCCGATCTCTTCAACATAGCTAAAATCAAATTTAGGCTACATTCTGATGTCTCTTCTAATATTATTTCATTTGTTTTTTCAATTGCACAGTTGCCTCATTGAATGTATTTTAAACTAAATTGACAGCAAGGATCTCTGAGTGATACTGTAATTGTTCTGGATAACTCATGAAATTCTAAGTGTCATATCAACAGCCTCATTCTTTGGACAATGGTCACATAAAGGTGTCATTCTTCATATTGTACTAAATGTTCCCATGTTAATTTGACAAAGGACTAGCTGATCTAATATGTAGCCCGGGAGCACTTGGACATAACAGAGCTCACGTGCCTTCTGGAATCTTCATGAGATACTCTGCCCGCTGTGACAGGGCAAGCTCACCCAATCATACCCTTTCATGGCATCTAGTTCTTTATTTCTTTCAGATACATAATTCTTCCACCCTTTGCTCCTGAATTTTTCTTTTGCTACATCCCCCCACCATACTTTCATGGCAACCTAGTTATTTCCAATCTCTTCAAGCTTTGGCATTGAATGGGTTTGATTTTTCACCACACAATTTTATCCTTAAATTTATTTTTTCCATCTAAATTTCTTCTCCATCTTTGTTCTTCCTGAGTGGAAAAATATAAAGTAAGCTGGGTGTGGTAGTGCATGCCTATAAACCCAGTACTTGGGAGTCTGAGACAGGAGGATCACAGGTTCGAGGTCAGCATCAGCAATTTATCATGACCCTAAACAAGTTTAGTGAGACCCTGTTTCAAAAAAATAAAAATAAATAAAATAAAAAGGGCTGCGGAAAGCCGGGTGTGGTGGCGCACGCTTGTAATCCCAGTACTTTGGGAGGCAGAGACCGGAGGATCGGGGTTCATGGCCAGCCTCAGCTCTCGCTCTCTCTCTCTCTCTCTCTCTCTCCCTGTCTCTCTCTCTCTCTCTACTTAGTGAGGCCCTCCGCAACTTCGTGAGACCCGGTTTCAAAATAAAGTATAAAAAATAGGGCCGGGGGTGTAGCGCGGAGGTAGAATGCCTCTGGGTTCAATCCCCAGTCTCTTTCTCTCTCTCTCTCTCTCTGTCTCTCTCTCTCTCTCTCTCTCTCTCTC